>OZ018332.1:137266987-137384487 GCA_963969495.1 Ceratothoa steindachneri | reverse complement strand
ATGCCTCAGCTATTGGGCTATAATTAGCCTTGTTTTTATCCTCTTGTTATTATGCCCCTTATCACAATAGTGTTAAGTTTAAATGATAAAATTATAATAGAAGAATGTTTTAATGTAAAAGGTTGCAATAGAAAGAAATTTGTCATGAATTTACAAAAGGAAATTGAACTCATAGAAGTATTTATATCTTAATTAAAACATAAAAACTACTCTTTCAATAGCTCAAAAGAAAGGTATTGGCGTCAATATTAAAACTCCTATGACTGTAATTAAAATGTTTGAAGTAGAAGAACTTATTTTTATCTCAGGAGGTAAAACCCGAACTCACTTATCCAAAACGAAGATCTCCAGTGAATTCGATATTTCCCGCTCGTCCTTGCAACGGATTTTAAAACGACAAAAGTTTAAAGTTTATAAAAGAATGCGCATTTCCCGTTATGATATTAATGTAAAACAACGTAGAAAGACACGTTGTAAGTTGCTCTACGATTGCTATTCATCTCAAGATACAATGAATTTTGTGTTTACCGACGAAATAGATTTCACTTAAGAAGTGGCAACAAATAGTCAAAATAACAGAATTTATGCCTCAAAGAAAAAAGGGCATCCATCCATTTCGCCTTTATTATCAATTTTCAATATTTAAAAAAATAACGATGGTTTCTGCGGCGGTGTCATGGAATGTTAAAATGAGGATCCATTTCATTGATGCCCAAAAATCCAGAGTTAATTGCGAAAATTACATCGAACTTCTATCTATCGTCCTGCTTCCTTTATTTTCCAGCAAGATGGTGCGTCCTCTCATGCTAGCAAAACGACACAGAAATCTTTAGAAGAAAATTGCCCTCATTTTATCAAAAAGGATGAAGGAACTCCTCAACCATCTGACTGTAACACTATAGACTATTCCACGTGGAATTTACTTCAAGAAAAAGTTTACAGCAATAGAAAAAATAACTTTACTGAATCTGAACTTAAGGAACAAAAATATTCTTGCATGGGATAACATATCGCTATCTGATATCAGAAAATGTATTTCTTCCTTTGTCGGAAGCAATCAGCAGGCAAATTTTTTTAGCGTCTTTTAGAGTTTTTTCAATTGAAGCAAAATTAACAGAGATACATTATTGAAAATTTCCGAGATAATAAAAAAACCCATCTAAGTTGTAGTATACAAATTTTAATTTATAGCAAGTTTGAATTTAGTAAAGTTTTTACTGGGCCACCCGATATACATATAAGCTCACCGGACAAAAGATTAGTCACCTGTGAAAAAACCTAATTTAACATCTGAAGCGTGTAGGAACCTTAGGCAGCCGAACGGCGTAGTTTAATTTACGTCGAAACGTTAGTTAGGCTTTATTTGTGTTGCGGGCAGCGTGAAGATCTGTAGATAGCAAATCAGCTCTACTTAAAATGGGCCGGAAAAGCGACGTCATGGAATGTTAAAAAGGTGTGATTGCATTTGGCCGTGCCAAAGGTCATCATGTGAAGAAGGTAGCGGAATTTGGTAGTGTTTCAACGAGTACGGTCATCCGGATTTACAAGCAATGGCAGAACTCCCAAAATGCGAAAAAGTCTCGCCAGAATTGCGGACGGAAGAAGGTGTTGACAGACAGGGACCGTCGTAGAATCTCCAGGCTTGTAATTGCGAATTGATTTGCTTCCAGGCAGGAATTGCTACAAAACGTCAATTCTGGACCTTCATAACCCATTTCACAAAGAACATTACACAGGGAACTCCATGGCATGGACATATGGAGTAGAGTGGCGTGCAAGAGGCCCTTACTATGGTTACAAGTGACTAATTCTTTGTCCGGTGAGCTTATATATATATATATATATATATATATCCCAGGGTTTGGACATTATACTCCCACAAGTTAATAGCATTTCTCCCCTGTGCACTTTCATTTGCATCACTTCCTCCCTTACAGCCCCCTTTCATTCCTTACACGTTAGCCCTTTTCCGTTTGACCACTCCCCCCCCCCTGCATCCTCGTGTGCAAGTGATTGCCCTGTGCAGGAATACACCGCATTTTTACTTAAATAAGCCCTCTACACAGGCAAGTTTGCCCACCACAACATCCCGCTTGCCCAAGTGCCCCACTTTGGCTCCTCTTAGCTTGGACTCTGGTCCCCTTAACATTTTAACTTTCCATATTTACACCACTCAAACTGCGAATCTCTCTCGTCTCTCTGTTTAATCTTTATTTAAATTAACACGAGCCATTCTTTCTGACCTCCGGCAGGAATGAGGACAAGTTGATTAAGATCCGCCCCCTATGCGTCGTCACGTGGGGCCAGACAGAGTACCCGATGCCTTTTAATGATGCGCCATTATGTTGTGCCTGTGTTCTATGCCAAGACCGACCATAAGTGCCGCCTATGTGTACGTCCGTCTGGGCACACACATACCTGTCATTGTACGAATCGGAGGTAGATTACGCCGGCTAAATGAACTCGGAATGGGCGTGTGTGTACAGCGAATATTTACGTGTGTAAGTGTTTTTGGAGTGTGCATGGATGTTGAGTAGAAGGGGTTGGTTCGGGTGACAAGATTTTATGCCTCGCTGGGAGCAGTGGAGAAGGCAAATTCAGGCTGATTAAGGCAACGTCCCACATAAGCGCCTGTCACAAAGCCGCCATATGTCCGGCCCCGTCTGCGTGTTTAAGGAAAATACAACCAGGATGCACCAACATCCCCTCGTCACCCAGTACCTTTTAAAACACCAGACATCTCCAATCTGACCCCAATTTCCGGCAACGTAGAGACGCCAACACCTCCTATTCACCCAGACATCACCAAAGTGTCCGCAATTTACGGATAGGAGGTGCGTGGTTGGAATTGTCTTCAGTTTTGTCTCTGTAGAAATGGGAAAATCGTTTCGCTGTTTCTAATCGCGTGCAGCGCAGCTCTATAGGTTATTATGCCGGTCCGTAGGATGTTGGTCGGATGGAAGCCGTTCTTTGGCAATAACATCTTAACTATTTTGTCGATTCTAACGGAATTTAATTCACTTTATGTTGTTTAAAATTCTCTTTCGAATGATATAATTTCCAAGGTCATTCTAAAGTTAGTCCGGAAATTATTATAGGAAAACTAACTATGGGTCGATTGCCCTCACTTGTTGAAAGTTTTGAAGGTTGTAAGGTCATAAGGTCATAAGTCAGAATAATTGAAAGCACGCGACTTAGGTCCTTTGACCTTGTTGTTTAATAAAAACAGAACCGAACATGTCATGTCCGAGAGGTTTATGGTATGTACAGTGGTAAAGTTGGCAGTAGTGTAAATCTGTGAAAGGTATATAGCCTACAGGACAACATGAGATAGGAACCGGAAGGACGCATCATTACAATTAATTTTTACACTTCCGCAACGAAGGTAGGTTTTCCTTGTTGGATCCGGGTCACAAAAGTCATTTGAAACTTACATCTCACCTCTGGTGTGAAGGAGGTATGTCTGAGTGTTTGGTTTATTCTGTGTACGTGGATGATTTCATGTATGTACATTCACGTGAGTTGCGTTTGTCTGACTATAAAAAGTCTCTTCTCCCTACTTTCTTTCCTTCTTTCTCCCTTGTACGAGGGTTTCTTAGGGGGAGAATATTGGCCTATTATGTGGGCTGAACCATAAGAGGCCGAAATGAAAGAGGCTTTTGTCAACACAGAGACTCAGCGCCACCCTGCAATCTGCCTCTTACTGAGAGATACGGAATGACCCTAAGCGTCATGGTACCTCGTCGGCCGGGACTGCTTCTCGGATGTTCCCTGATGGCGATGGCAAAAAAAAAGATGCCGAAGGAGGAAAGTTTATGTGTTTATTTTTTAATTGAGAAGAGAATGTGGTGTAATATGACGAGAGCATTTCCACTCAGGGGACAGGGGGAAGGTACCGAAGGGTGGGAAGAAGGGTGAAACGATAGAAATAGGGGAAATTCATTAGTTGCGAGTTTTTTGGGGGGTGCGATTTTTACCACTAACGATTGCACTAGCCATATTATATGTGGTTAAAGTCCACTAAATGTAGCAACACCGCTTCTCACCCTGAACAAAGTTATCTCACATTGGGCATTGCTATTCTTTGAATGGGGACCCAATATGCGTCGGGGCGATGGCTGTCTTAATGTGTTTTATGTCTTGGCGACGCGTGGCTTACATCACACGTAGATCCTGACGAAAGAGGACGGTGCTAAACGGTAGCAAAAAACCTCTTTGGCAACGTCAAGTTATTCCTTCAGGACCCGAGCAAACCCACTCGAAAATGTAAACTCGATTAGTCCCTCGGGAGAGGGGAGGTAACAAAGGGGAAAGGTCTGGGAAGGACAAGGAGGATCAAAGGCAACACAAGCGATGTTTATTCATATCACATCAACTTCCACATCGCGAGAAAGGCCGAGGAAGATCGGTAAAGAGTCACCTCGATCCACTTCTTTTACTTCCGGTCGCCGAAATAAGCTTCCACCAATTAAGGTCTCTGCAATTTTCTAGAATTTTGCTATCTTCGAAAGAATCGGGGGCTGTGGATGATGGTAACCCGTTTGGAGTTAATCCCATTCCGGAAATACCCCTCAAAATATTGCACATTCTCACTCTAATTAGTCTATATATATATATATATATATATATATATATATATATATATATATATATATATATATATATATATATATATATATATATATATATATATATATTAAATAAAGTTCTATGTGCGTTATAAATCTCATTAATTAACCTACGTTAGCTAAAAGTATGTAAATTTGCATATCTAACTGTATAAGCTTTTGCAGCCCACTATTTTACATATATATTACTGATCACTTTGACTTCCCTTTCCCACACTAATATGCCACGTTCTTTTCGGTCTTAACTTCAAACAACTGCTCCTGCTCATTTCAACACTAAATCCTTACATAACACGACATTTATGGGCGGCAAAAGTCACAAGGTCCTATCAAAGGACATCTGAGTTAGTCCCGACCTACATAACATTGCCTTGCAGTAATCATCATTCAAGGTTCGTCAAAAGCTCTACCATACAACTAAAATATACAATAATATCAATATTATATAAAATTCATACACCATGACAAACCTCACAAGCCACAATAACCTCCATCCTCAGTTACTCGTCCAACCTGCACTTCAAAACATGTAGATTTCTACTCTCTAATACCTCCTGTAGTAAATTATTCCAGAATTCTAACTCCATTAGTCAAAATATATTTTCTTACATCCACCCTAATTCGTCACTGTTCTCTAAGTTTCAAGTGGTGAACCTTAATCTTATTACTCTCCTTCAACTCGAAAAACTTTCCAAGATCCATCTTGTCCATCCCAGAACAAATGGTGGCCCCTAGTCCTATTACTACCTTCCAACTCCAAAAAACTTGGTAAAATCCAACTTATTTGCCCAGATCAAATTTAAAAAGCTTAATCATATCCTCATTCATACATTTGCTTTCAAATGAGAATATATTTAACACCCTTACTCTATTTCCATATTTAAGGTACCTCAAAAAGGTATCAGCTTTGTTGCCCTCCTTTGCAGCGACTCTAGCAGGATGATAGCGCGTCTAAATTTGGGAACCAAGATGTGTCCTAACATACGAGTTATAAAGTTTAAGGATAGCCTTCTTATTTTTTAAAATAACATTTCTCTTAATGAACACCAACACTCTATTTACCTTAATTTTTTGCTTCAATACACTGCTTAGAAGACCTCAGTGACCTATCAATTACTACTCCTAAGTTCTTTTATCCACTATTGAGTGCTGGCAATACCCATCCATTTCAAAGGTAAATTCTCTCTTATATCTTCCCATGTGTATAACTTTTAAACTTTCGAAGATTAAAAGTCATCGGACACTTATCTGCCCAAACAAATAACTCGTTTAAGTCGCTCTTCACTTTAAAGATACCCACAACTTCTTTTACAGAATCTGCTAATTTGGTGCCGGATTCGATTACCAGCGAGAGCACACACAAAAAATCGAAACTTTGCCTTTAACTGCTTCCCCTAGATTATTTATATAGATTATAAATACAGGGTGACCCCACAAAAACGGGCCTGCACACACTTTTTGTGATATATCCTTCATTCATTCACTAATCACCCTTACTTTGAAGGACATGACAGAAGCAACGCCCGTGAGCACAACTAGATCTCAATGGGAGCTCCATGCAAAGAATATACTGCGTCAAACATTACTACAAGACAAGCTCGTTCAAGAAAGTGCAGGACACTTTCGGGCATCAGTTCGAATGTGAAAAAGCCCCCTCCAAGAGCAGAATTCCGGACTGGGTGGACCACTTTAAGAACTATGGGACAGTGGAGAACCTCAATGCAGCCAGTGACAACCGTCCAAACCATTCAGGACGCCCCAGGAAGCGTACAGCTGAGGTGGTCGAGGGCGTCAGAGAATAAGTTCAACAGAGTCCAAAACGCTCTGTGCGCAAGCGAAGTCAGTCCCTCGGTACATCTCGTGAGACTTGCAGGAGAGTGCTAGTAATGGATATAAAGGCCTATCCGTACAGAATACAGAGGAAGCAAACCCCTACAGCTTCAGACAAGGAGCAGAGAAAGGATATGGCAGTTAAGATACTGGAAAGATTCAGGAGACCCCAACTTTCTTTAACCGCCCTTGGACCTCAAATGAAGCTCACTTCCATCTTGAAGAAAAGGTAAACTCGAAGACAAATGTCTTCTGGGGAACCTCCAGGCCAAATGAGGTAGCAGCCACCAAGCCCTTGACACTTCCCTAAGTGCACGGTATGGACTGCAATCTCAGCCAGAGACATCATCGGACCATTCTTCTTCGATGAATCTGGTGCGACAATGACAGTCACCAAGGAGCGGTATGTTGAGGTCCTCAAAACCTTTATGAGGGAGATGCAGACCCTGTTCCCATCGCTAACAGGAAAGCTCTGGTTCCAGGAAGACAAGGCAAACTCTCACACCTCAAACCTGTCCCGAGATTGGCTAAAAGATAACTTTAGTGGCCGTGTGATTAGTCTCAAGACTGATTTGGAGTGGGCACCTCACAATCCAGACCTTAGCCCCCCAGATTTCTTTTCGTGGGGCTACCTTAAAGACAGAGTGTACGCAAGGAGACCCAGGACCCTCACGGAACTCAAAGAAGCCATCAGGGAGGAAATCAGAGCCATTAGTCGGTCGGTTTGTAGGGACGTCATGGAGGTCATCTTGAACACTTGCTCTAGAATAAAGAAGAAAAGTCCAAAGACTCTCATGTTTTTATATGATGTTTTTAAACACAATAAACTAGTTATCGCCAAAGTTTCATTCAATCCTTGCCAAGTGTAGGCCATGAATGGTCTTTTGCAGTCTCCTTCTTTTCTTATGTTCTTAAATGAGGCCTATCGAAAGTTGGGGCCCGTTTTTAGGGGGTGACCCTATAATAATGCTCCCAGAATTTATCCCTGAAGTACCCCACTGATAACATCCCTCCACTGTGACTTTACTCTATTTAACACTGCCCTCTACTCCTCATCTTTCAAGCATTCAGCTATCTAATTCAATACTCTCCCACATATCCCAATTCTTTTGAATTCATTAACCTGTCTCTTCTGTAGAACCTTACCAAAGACTTTGCTAAAATCAAAGTTAATTAAATCTGTAATCTCTCCTTTATCCAAGTGTTTTGTTACATATTCAATAAAAAAATATGGTTATTAAACATGATCTACCTATTCTAAATCCATGCTGATCATCGTTAATTAACCAGTCACTCTGATGCTCAGAAATACCCGCTTTTAAATACCCTCTCAAGGATTTTAGAGACTATTGAAGTTAAACTTACTGGTCTAAAGTTATTCGGGTCTTCTTTGCTTCCTTCTTGAAAATTGGTACTACATTTTCTATTTTCCAATCATTTGACACTAAAATCTGATGATCTATTGCATATATATATATATATATATATATATATATATATATATATATATATATATATATATATATATATATATATATTATCCAAAGCCACTGCAATGCTTTCCCCACCTTATTTAAGTGGACTGGAATAAATGTTATCCGGGTCAGAGGCCTCGCTAATATTTAACTCAATTATGTTTTTTAATGATTTTCCTATCCACATTAATAGTATTTAGCACCTCTTCCCCTGAACTAGAACTATCATAAGTTATTTTGTTCAGATTTTCATTAATAAATACTGAAGCAAAATGATCATTAACTCAACTCTTGACTCATCAGATTCTTTCATAACCTCTTCATATTTAATAGGCCCTTCATTATCGCATCTAGCTTGATTTTATAATAGCTAAATAATGTTCTTGCGTCTTTATTATTGTTTTAAGTTAATTTATGATATTCTTTTGATTTTCTTAATAATTTTCTTTATCTCATTCCTAGTCAACCTATAATGATTGAGATGCACAACCGTACCTTCCACCTGTAATCTCTGGTATGCCCTTTTCTAGCTATCTTCCTAATGACTTTAATTCAGTACACTGCTCCTGGACTACGATTAATATATTCCT
This sequence comes from Ceratothoa steindachneri, assembly GCA_963969495.1. Taxonomy (NCBI): domain Eukaryota; kingdom Metazoa; phylum Arthropoda; class Malacostraca; order Isopoda; family Cymothoidae; genus Ceratothoa; species Ceratothoa steindachneri. The sequence continues at coordinate 137,375,964 of OZ018332.1, read as the reverse complement.
AAAAATATTCTATATATCATAAGTATTCATAACGCTGATTTTTACATTCGAGTTACCTGTTTCATCTATTTTTGAAAGTTTATCGTGATCCTCTCTATGAAAATTTGGAGCTTGAGTAATATATGTTGATGCCATACTTTTCCCTATTCCTAAGTTGAAACGAATCATCTGATGATCAATTTTCCCCAGTGCTTCCACAACAGTCAGTTCCTTAACAAAATGATCATTATTGCTGAAAGGTTTTCTTCAAATCATTCAATAAACTTACAAGTAATGTTCATAATGACCTTCATTGAATACACTGTTCCTGGACTACGCTTAATATATTTTAAAAAATATTCCTCATCTCATAAGTAGTCTTACCGCTGAATTTTACATTCAAGTTAACCTAATATAGCACTTTCGATGTTTATCATGATCCTCTTTATGAAAATATGGAGCTTGAGTAATATATGTTGATGCCATACTTTTCCCTATTCCTAAGTTGAAACGAATCATCTGATGATCAATTTTCCCCAGTGCTTCCACAACAGTCAGTTCCTTAACATTTTCCCAGTCCGCAAAGCGTAAATTAAAGTCGTCCATCAACTATGTTTGGTGTTGGTGATGCGATTCACAGACCTTTAGGTAAGATTTCTGTCGGTTCGGTTCCTTTTGATGTTTTTTTTTTAGCTATTTTAGAGTTTTGTTGGTTGAATACCAGCGAGAACATCCATCCACTGTGACTTTACTCTATTTAACACTGCCCTCTACTCCTTATCTTTTAAGCAATTCTTTTTAATTTATTAACCTGTCTCCTCTGTAGAACCTAGTCAGCTAACTAAATAAAATAAAGCTTTATTTACATTTTGAAAACAAATCGGGGCTTATATTTACATTTCTCTTTAAGGGATATTAAAATAGTGATTTGGTCGTCCACAGGCTTAAGATGGGTCACCAGATTAAGTGGTCAAAAGCAGATACCATAATGCATATAAATGATTTTATTAGCAGAAATATCTTTGAATCGTTCCTAATCTCCAGCACAAAGGAGAGAAATGTAAATATTAGCCCCGGTTTGTTTTCCTTAGATCCAGTCTTTTCTTTCATCCTCAAATCAAACTTATCAGAGACCATAAAAAAATCTGAGCTCAGGGAAAACATTGTTTTGTATAAATACAGTGTCTCTCTATTTCATAAGCCATTGTGAGTTTGAAAATGTTATTAAGATAACGAAAGTACTAGTTCCAATCAATCTTTCTTTTTCCGTACGTGGTATACACAAATATTTATACTTATTCACGTGTAACCTCAAGTGAGTTTTACCTATATATATATATATATATATATATATATATATATATATATATATATATATATATATATATATATATATATACGAACTAGAAGAGTAAAGGTGGAGTGCTGGTGAAACTTTTGCTCAGGCAAATTTGGGGGTTCTTAATCTTTATTACTTTAGATAATTAGGTACAGCATTCGCGCACATGCTGCTGAGGCCTCTTGCAGGACACTCAACATGGCGTCCCTTAGGTTTTAACACCCATAAAAAAGGAGACGGCGAGAGCCGTCTCTTGTACATATACATTGTGGCACAAAAATATCTTTAATTGCTGATTATTATTATTATTTGTGGGGTGAAGGCAGATCTAGGGGAGTTGCGCACTCTCCCTATCATATAATACACTTACAATGAGTAAAGGTCTCATCGCGCGCGCCCTGCAGTTTACACGCACACGTGAAGGACAGTTATGAGCGAACTACGTTATGGCCGCCGAAAAGATCGAGCGTCTTATACATATATATATATATATATATATATATATATATATATATATATATATATATATATATATATATATATATATATATATATATATATATATATATATATATGATAGTGAAACCACTGTATAGGAGCCAAAAGTTTACGAGACTAGTTTCGGTATGTAGGTTATCATACCCTCTTCAGTCGTATACTGAGAATGAGATTGTTATAAAAGTCGATAAATAGCGTATGTTCAAAAGGAAGAAAAAAAAACACAAAACGGGGAAAAAGGTCATTAATCAGGGGATGTAAGTCAGCTGTTTACGATGAGGTTACGGGAATGGAGGCTGCATTTCAATTGCCCATCTGACAAATTAAAATTGGGAATTTCTCCTATTAATATAGATTCTACTACTTTTATTTTACGGAAATCTTTACAATTATATATGACTTGTGCCTTTGAATAGTCAATTTGGCGGTTGAAATTGCTAATATGATTAAAAATACTGGATGTGGTACTGCCTCGTCTGACATCATTCCCGTAACCTCATCGTAAACAGCTGACTCACATCTCCTGATTAATGACCTTTTTCCCCGTTTTGTGTTTTTTTTCTTCCTTTTGAACGTACGCTATTTATCGACTTTTATAACAATCTCATTCTCAGTATACGACTGAAGAGGGTATGATAACCTACATACCGAAACTAGTCTCGTAAACTTTTGGCTCCTATACAGTGGTTTCACTATCATATATATATATATATATATATATATATATATATATATATATATATATATATATATATAAATATATATATATATTTATATATATATGAGGGACAGTTTGTAGAACCACACGGGATTAAATATACACCTGCTTCATTTGGCTGATCCACAGGCTTGGTCGAAGGAAAAGATTGAAGGATAGAAAAAGGGTATTTAAACGTGGTTAGGCCTGGAGAAATAACTTTGTTCACTCCTTTAAGGAGGAGAGAAAAAAAGGGAGGGATAGACACTTCATTGAATTAAATCATCCCCTCCACGTAATCAAGTGAAGTTTATCTAAAGCAAAATCTACTCATTACCGACCCAAGGATAAAAAACAAATTTAGTAATACGAAGTGTCTATCCCTTCCCTTATCTTCCCCCCCTAACTCAAAGTTGCTTTCATCAGACCAAACAACTTTAGCCCAATCCTCATCAGTCCAATCTTCATGCTCTTTTGCCCAAGACAATCGCTTCTTCTTGTTTCCCTGAGACAGTCACGCTTTTTTTCTATCCTTACATTCTTTGAGCCCAGCTTTTAATAACCTTCTTCTCACTGTTCGTCTTGATATCTCTTTGCTTGTTGCTGTCCGAAAATCAGCAGCTACATCAGAAGAGTGTTTTCCTATCGGCTAGAGATGTCCATTACAGCAACCTCTCTTCCCTCGGAGTTGTACACCTTTTGCGACCTTGACCATCACGGTTTTTGTAAGAATTGGTCACATGTACTCTTTAATGGTTGTTTGGACACGGTTTCCCGAGCATTTCTATTTTCTTGCAATTTTGACTTAGGATAATCCCTCTTTGGACAATGCAATGATTTGAGCTCTTTGAGGTTCAGGAATCTGTTTCTTCGGAGACTTTTAACAAAAAATTACCACTTGTAAGTTAACAATAAGATAATCACGGAAAGAAATAGCAATAAATGTTAGTATCGCACATTAAATGGCAGAAGGTTACCCCAACCACTTATGCACAATATGAACAAGGTCTGCTGGCCAAAAAGTCGCGTGCCCTCACTTATTCTGATTTATGTCCTTACGACTTTGAAAATTTTCAATAATTCCCGGAGTAACCTTTGGAGGACCTTGGTAATTCTATCATCGAAAGAGAGTGTAAACGCCTTAAGGGTTTCAAATTTCATAACAATCCGCCGAATAGTTATGATGTTATTGCCCAAAAAAATAATTCCCTGGCTAACCTCGGGTGACTTTGGCAATTATATTATTTGAAAGGGAATGTAAAACAATATAAGGGTTTCCAATTTTGTTAGAACCTGCCGAATAGATATGATGTTATTGCAAAAAATACCTAATTCCAGGGCTAACCTTAGGAGGACCTTAGCAATTATATTATTCGAAAGATAATGTAAAACAACATAATGGGTTCAAATTTCGTTAGAATCGGCCGAATAATTATGATGTTTTTGCCAAAACAAAATAATTCCCTGGCTAACCTTGGAAGGACTTTGGCAATTATATTATTCAAAAGAGAATGTAAAACAAAATAACGGTTTCAAATTCCATTAGAATCGGCCGAATTGTTACAATGTTATTATAAAAAAATGCAAAACGTGGACCGACCGACATATTGAGATGTAGAGTCGCCCGCGACTAAAAAGTCACAACTTTCTAAAAGTTTATTAAAAAGCAGAACTAAATTATTTTAAAACCAGGCAATGGCTTCGCCGGGGGAGCTTGCGCTTCGCTACTAAGATTAAAATTTAAAATCTAAAAAAAACACCAATGGTTACATTTTTAGAAATTTTCTTCACTTCGCCAATTATAATAATTTTAAAAAGGAACTCTAAACTATTACCCCCCTCCCTTTAAAAAAAATCACATAGCTAAAATATAGTTATAGATAAAATAAAAAAGCAGCCTTACTTAAATTTTAATAAATTTTCTGAACTTCATCAATTGTAATTCATTTTATTTTAAAGCATTGTAAAATCATATTTATTTATTCTGAACTAAACTATTTTGTTTTTTCAAACTCTAAAGAAATTCTTAGAAATTACCTCGATCAAAATTTAAAATATACTTAAGTCACAACCAAACTAAGATGAAATTACTATTCAAATACTCCATAAACTCCCATTCTTAAATTATAGTTAGTGATGATATATATATATATATATATATATATATATATATATATATATATATATATATATATATATATATATATATATATATATATATATTTTAATTCAAATGGTGGGCCTTAACTTTTTGCCACACCTCATTTGTGGAATTAGAAATGGGAAAAATTACACACCCTAATTGCATAGTCTAGAATAGTATAGTATAGCACATTATAGCATAGTATAGCATGGCATATTATTGCATAGTGGTGCTTATCATATTATAGCATAGTATAATATGGCATAGTATATTATAGCATAACATAGTATAGTATAGCATAGCATAGAAAACATAGTATAGTAAAGTATAATATAGTATAGTATATGTAGTATAGTATATCCTATCATGACAAATCCTAGTAAAGCCTAGTATTGTCTAGAATAGTATAACGTTTTATAGCATAGCGTAGTATAGTTTCGAATAGTAGCCTGGCAAAACCTAGATTACCGTAGGATAGCCTACCATAGTATTACTTCACCTAGCATAATAAAGCCTAGCCTAGATTGCCTAACATAGTAATTCCTGCCTAGCCTAGCCTAGTATAGTATAGCATAGTATAACACAGTAGATTATGTCATAGCATAGCCTACCATAGTATGGCCCAGCCTAAAATAATTACCGGTCTAACCTCGGGAGGACTTTGGCAATTATAGCATTCGAAAAAGAATGTAAAGCAACATAATGGTTTTCAATTTCGTTAGAATCTGCCGCATAGTTATGATGTTATTGCCAAAACAAAATAGTTCCCGGGCTAACTTGGGAGGACTTTAGCAATTATAGCATTTGAAGAAGAATGTTAAAAAACAAGGTTTTCAAATTTCGTTAGAATCGGCAGAATAGTTACAATGTTATTACAAAAACAAAACAAAAAACCAAAATGAGGACACATCAAATATTAATTCTTGATAAAATATACAAAAAAATGTTTATTTGTATTATGTCAAGTATGAAATAAATGAGTTTCGATCATAGTCTTCACTTTTTCATACCTGCCCCATATTTTGGCAAAGGGCTGTATATATATATATATATGGGTAGATTTTTCCAACTTACATTACCTCGACTCTTTAATCCTTCCAACAGAAAACGAAGGCCCAATTCTTGTTCGAAAAGAAGCCATCAAATTGTGGTCTGGTAACCACATACCACGTCATTTCACGTTAATCCTTCGCAAACTCGTTTTCGCGCCTCGGTTCAAACCCCCATTCGCGATTGAAGCTTCGCCTCGCTCTGCCGGGTCTTATCGGCTGCCAAGCCATCTCAAGGCCTCGGCGAAACCAATCCTCCGCTTTTAAGAGGTCTAATTCGAATTTGCCCCTACGGATTGAGCTCTGAAGAAGGGATTAGATAGATCATCCCACAGGAACTGAACGCATTGATAACCAACACCGGAACTTGGGTGAAATAAACTGGTAGAGTGTTCGACTACCTATGAAGTATTTAGTTATTAGCTTTGAACGTAAGAGGACCTTTTAAGGATATGGTAACTACCAGAGACAGTTTGAGCTCTGAATCCGGACTATTCATTTTTAAGTGCCAATTCCCAGTTTAATGTCAAGTTAATAGCATGAAAATTATTATAATTAAAAAATAATCTATGTGGGGGCAGGAAGAGTACCAATATCGTCCTAAGATAGTAGTCTAAAAGACAACTATACCCGGATATGGGTGACTGGCCTGGGAAGCCACGCACCCGAAAGTATTGCTTTTACGAGAGATAATGGTGGCAGATCCGTCGATCTCATCCAACCATGTAGGTTAATCAGGTTTAATGTGTGAACCAAGTGTGTGTGTGGAATGTGAGGGGTATACACGATGGGGGGAAATAAGGGGGAGTGAGAGTTAATTAAGACACTTGCCTTATGTTAAACAAACATGAAAGGTATGTGTGGGTTAGAGTGAATGGACTAGCCTTTTGGATCGGGAGTCCGCGCAACTCTCCTGAATTAATAAAAAGGATCTACCAAGAATTGGGGACTTAGTATAAAGGAATGGAATGTCTAAATACAGGTTGTAGTTTGCAAACCCTTGACCTAACCGAAGGATATCTAACTATTCATTGGACTATTATACGGGAGATTTTGTTTATCCATCGAAGCATCTTTGCTCATTTACTTGACGGGTGTAGTCACTTTCTATTTCTACGACGAACAGCTGAAGCTACTCGTAGGTTGCGAGTATTATAGGGTAGATCCGCTTTCAGGGGTCATTAAGGGGAGAATGAAGAAGGCGACAGGCAAATAGAATAAACCAAGAATCCTGTAAAAAAGTTGAAAATTATTAAGAATGACGAAAATTGTCAGCTAGAATAGGTTGGGGCCAAATGACGAACGTGGGTCCCTTTGAATCGAGGGAAACGAATCCAAGCAATATGGCATTATGGTCTTTGGTTTTCTTGTTCTTAACCCATTAACTGCGTCTTAGTACCTATATGTACCACCTAGGCTATTTGTTCGCTCCCCATTTGCCAAAAGTAGTCAATGTGTGTTAATGAATTTCTTAATGATATTTTGGGTTGACACGGTTTAGGCTTCTTTAGTCTGGTTGAGATGATCTCATCTTCTCAGGCGTCAAATAATCTCTACCGCGGGTGAGATTGTTCCCTTTGTTGTTTTCCTTTCCACCGATTACCCGCTTAAGGGGGGCTACATTCTTTGTGCCCCCCCCTCCGTCCCTGGGGGCCCACGTAGTGTGCTTATACCTTCCCCACTTTTTCATTTTTTTCCTTACATGTCATCATGAATCTCATCAAAAACGGTATGGCGAAAATGCTCACGTTGTTTGTCGACATTTCCTGCAATGTCTTCTTGATGTTCAATTCTTTCTCACAACTCAGCTTGTGTGGGGTGTACTGGCGTCGTCTGTTCGAACGTGACCTTGTCTGGTGGGCGTTGTTACCGTGCGCCAAAAAAATGAATAAAAACACTTTGATTCAAGTCCCAAATTATTTTCAAGTGGAAAACGAGACTCAGTTAGTGGTTATTTCAGAAGGTCGGTCACCTCCTGGCACGACAGATGGCGCCAGTAAAAAGTGTTTGTTGCCTTTCGGATTTGATGTACTCTAAGGTTATGACGAGCAGCTATGGGCAACCATGAGGAGATATAGATATGAGAATGATTCTATAAATAAAACATATAAATAGAGATGGACATTAAAAATGTACCCTGGATTATAGGTTAGAGAAAGCATTTTGATCCAAGCATCCTGTATAAAGGCGTTGTTTGTATTTACGTCTCGCAAGTTTTGATATCATAAATGTTTATATGTGGTTTATTTGTATATTACGTTTGTGCCAATAGAGTAAATATAGTAGAAATAAGTAAATAAGGGTTGTGAAGTCGTGATGGTGGGAAAGTGATTGGATCTCGGCAGTCATAAATTTAGCTTCCTTTCCCACCACCGCCAAATATTCCTTAGATGTAAAGATGTAAAGGATCTTTGTAGACCGCTCCATCCTCGGGTAGATATCACGGCCCGTCCCGCCAAGCAGCGTCACGACACCAATTATCTAACCGTCTCTCAATCCAGAACAATTTCTGGCTTTCTTCTACCACAAAGTCTCGTATTTGTTCTCTTTTACACCTTTCTTCTATAGAGTTGTTTGGAAGGAACGAGTGAAATGGAGTCATTGTGTATCTGACTTGGACATTTGTTGTGCAATTGAATGAATGTTTGCCGCCAGCTGCCTCACCGGTGGTTCAAATACACAGAATGACTTTTCAAGCATTTATTCTCATTATGAGGAGGAAAGTTAACCAACGATGGCATTTTCAAATAGAGAGGGGAGGCAAGGGGAAAACGGATCAAGTAACAAGGTCAACAAACCTAAGTCGCGTGCTCTCAATTATTTGACGTATGACCTTCAAAACTTCAAAAAGTAGGGCAAGCCGACCATAGTCAGTTTTATTTTAATAATTTCAGGACTAACCTTGGGAGGACCTTGGCAATTATATAACTTGAAAGAAAATGAAAAGCAACATGAGGGTTTCAAATTTCTTTAGAATCGGTCGAATAGTTACGATGTTATTGCAAAATAATTCCCGGAATAACCTTGGGAGGACCTTGGTATCTATATCAGTCGAAAGAGAATGTTAAACAACATAAGGGTTTCAAATTAGGTTAGAATTAGACAAATAGTTACGATGTTATTACCAAATAAATCATTGAAAGGTAAAATGGTTTCACCCGACCGACATATGAACCTATAGATTCGCGTTCACAGGACTAAAAAGGAAATGTTAAAATGTTTAAAAATAACAAAGAGAAATAGAAAACCACGTAAAGACCTAAATCTCCTTCAGGAAAGGACCAAAATAAACATCTAGAAACAAATTTGCACAAGATCACAGTCACGAACTTGACCTCTGTGAGGATGTTGCTTCTCTACGAATATTTACTCACCGAAATCGCAAGATTCCAAGCCCTTTCGTCTTTGATAAAATGTCGATATTAGAGATAAAAATATTGAAAATTCGTCCCTTTCCCCAATGATTTGTTCCACCGTTTGACCTTTGGGGCGTCTATTGTGAATCTTCATCATCCATAGTTGAAATTTTAATCGCCTTATAACGACGTTGGAATATATACGACTCGATATCATTAATAACATTCCTGAACCATCTCTTATTACTCATAACACATAAGGAAACTGATTAAAATATCATAATGCTTAAATTATTAAATTTATCAAATGATACGTTGACTCAGAATTGATCATAATGCAGTTAATGGCTACAGTTAATTTTCCGCGAGTTTTGGGCAAAAGGTTTCAAGACTAATACTTTTATTTTTTTTAGTCGTTTTTACAATTTACGTGATAGGAATAATTGATCTAATATTTAAATTATTGCAGGTTTATCAAAACATCAGCATTTCAAAAATAATAAGAAAAAAAAAGTGTGCATTCCTTCGCTGAATCTAAAATCGTGCTCTCGACGTTCCTGTAGGTGAGTTTCCTTTTCCTGAAGCTTTGTCATTCGATTACTTGGGTAAAATGATAACAAATGGAGGTTAAATGAATGATTTTGTGTAATTATTATCTATTTGGTAATATTTTTTTGGTCAAAATAGATGTTTGAATCTTTTTCAATTCTAGAATTTTTTTTTTTTCCAAAGAAAAGCGTGCAGCCATTATTGCTTTGAAATGCAAGGGGAGAGTTGGTAAGGGTTTTTTGCATCAAGGAGGACTATCTTTAGGTTCATTAATGACTTCTATAAAAAAACTCATTATACTCATGTGAAGAACTTCTGGACGCCCACGAGCTTGAAATGAACGCCAAGCTCGCCTCTTAGTAAGGTCCCAGCTCAAGGATCGGGTTGCTGCCAGTATCAAGGTTGCTCACGATTAGAAAGAAGCTGGCGTGAACGCTTCAGCGCGATCATTGATGCAAAGACTTTCGACAAAGGTCTCAAGTCGATAAGGGCCGCGAAAACGCCTCATCTCACCAAGAAGAACCTTATAGATAGACTGTGGCAAAGTGATTTTTCTCTGATGAAGCTCCCTTCAATTGTTTGGAGCTTCTGGACGATCCCTCGTTAAGAGAAGAAAAGGGGAAGCGCTTTCACGAGTCCTGTGTAGTGCCCAATGTGAAGCATTCGGACACTTTCCATGTCTGTGGCTGCTTCTTTTCTAAGGGAACTCGAACACTAACGATTTTGCCCAAGAACAACGTCATGAACAAAATGTACCAAAACGTGCTTCATCACCTCTTTTTTTCAGCATAATGGAACACCTTGTCATAGACTAAAAGTAATAACAAAGTTTTTGGCTGAAAATAACATAGAACTTTTGTGAACTTGGCCCGCAAATTCGCCAAATAGTAACCCAATAGCAAATTTTGGGGCAATAATCAAACTGGTGGTTGATAAACACAAGTAATCCAATTGTGAGAAGTTGCGGGACTTATTGAATAAAAATGGACCAATATCAGTTAAGATATCATCATAAATTTGGTCTCCAACATGCCAAAATGAATTGAAGCAGTACTGATGAACAAAGGAGATCATCCTAAATATTGACTGTATTTATTAATAAAATGTGTTTGGGTTCTAAATATTTGTATATTTCACCTTTAAATTATGATACAAACATACTAAAATAAAATGCAACGTTTGATTAATTCTCTTATTTTTTCTAGGAAAAAATATAATAGTCTCAAAACTTTGGCCATGGCTGTACATCATTTTCCTAAAATAAATTGGCCAAAACAATTGCATCCTACTTAATTCAATTATAATGCTAAAAAAAATCAATTTTTACCACATTATAAATTATAGCTTACCAAATAATTTTACTGGAAAACAAAAATCAAAACGTTTTCACTCGTTTCAAAGAGATGTCATGAAATTGTTAAGAGGTTTCAGCATAAGTCGCTACAAGAATCTGTACTGCAATGTGAATTCGATTTTGGAAACACAATGGAATGAGATTCTAAATTTCCCATAAGAGTTAAGTGTAAAGGGCGTATCCCTTCCTTACAAAGCCAAAATATACAAACTGATTGAAAAGCCTATATATTATAAAAATACATTATTAAAAGATATAATTAAAATAATTGAATTTAGGCAGTTGACTTTTAACACTTCAAATGAAACTTTAAAGATAATAAAAAAATAGCTATAAATACTGGGCATTCGTATTTAGTAGGTATAAGTTACTCTAAAGTTATTCAGTTAATTCAGGCAATTTACTTTAAGTCTTCCTTCAGTGAACAACGCCAAATGGAGGGTTCTTTATTTTGAAAATGAGATTACACCTTTACCTATTGATTTTCCATTATAAATCATTAATTATATGGTGCAAAAGTGTCTATTACGGAATTAACTGAAGTGCAAAGTTTGTAATGTTATTATTCATTGGACTAAAAAGCGTCTAAAATAGATAAATATGTCTGAGAATGCCAAATTAAACTGTGTAAGAAGTACAAAGATGACAAAACAATTCGCAATGATTCCTTTTATAAATCAAAGATTTCCTTACAAAGTAGACGGAATTTATTTTTTATTGATGTCACAAAATGCTTGTGACACAAGCAGTGAATAATTCCTGGTAAAATAGTGCAAATAGATGAAAGGTGTTTTTTTTTTAGGCCGAAACACCATCAGGGTCGTACAACCTAAACCCATTTGTGTTTTTTTGGCCTTGTTGATGCATCGACTGTTCCATTCATGGGGTCTATGGAGATTGTAGATTTATAAAATATAGATACATTATTGTCTATAATTGCTAGAGTTGTAATCCCTGGAACAACATTTCACAGCAACCAAAGGAAATTTCTACATTCTTATTTGCAAGAGTTTATGTAACCGGAAAGAAACAAGGGCAAGGCATCCCTGAATTTTTGTGAACTAATTGCTAGCTAGTACCTCTTTGAATGACAATATTTTTATAGTTTCAATAAACCGTTTCTTTGAAATTTAATTTTAAAAAAAAACAACAATTGAGTGGGTGTCTTAAATGTATTTTATAGATGTCTCATCTTTACAAGGTGTTAGCGGGATGCTTAATCTTTACGATGCCTCATCTTTACTAATTGTTAGCGGAGTAATTGTCTATATTAGTTAGGGATGGAGAAATGTACTTTTTAATGGTAATTATATAAAAAGCAATTGCAAAAAATTATAAGATCCAAAAACATTGGCGCATATTATATAAAAAAATCATCTTCCCTGGTTTGTTTTGTTTTTTTCGCTATCTACGGCTGAAAAAGCCAATAGTTAGCGCTGACTTGAAATATGGCGATAATTTGGGCTACCAAATTATCGCCTAAAATAGTCCAAAGAGAGTTGACATTTTAAACACGCAACAATGTAAGACAATTTATCATTATGTCTCAAGTCTGTGTATGTTTGATGTGTGATAGTAGCCTGGAAGTTAACGAAAACCTAGCTTTTCGCTGCAACAAAACTAGTATAACCATTGGAAATAAAAAAGTTTAAAAAAACCTAGCGTCGCTTTCATAGGTCTTCGTTGCACGGAACCTTGTTTGTAACGCTAGAATAAAAGCAGATAAAGTCATTCATTTCGTATATTGTTTCGTATATAACAGAACCACCCAGCAGGAAATCGGAAAAACAAGTGAACTTGTTACATCAAACAGCTGTCAACTGGTATAGTTTTGTCCGGGAGGTCGCCATCCATTATTGCGAAAAGAATGCGGAAAAATTAGGTAGGGTGGTTATAATTATTGAAATTGACGAGGCAAAGTTTGGCAAACGAAAATATAATCGAGGCCGAGCTGTAGAAAGTGTCTAGGTATTCGGGGGATTCGAGCGAGGGTAAAAAACAAAGTGTTAATTGTCTCTGTCGCAGACAGAACTAAATAAACCTTGACAACAAATATAAAAGCGTGGATCGTTCCCAAGACCAAAACAATATCCGGCGTTTGGGCCTCATATGCCATCCTATCATTAGAAGGTTATGAACACGAAACCGTAAACCATTCTGAACATTTCGTCGACCCCGTAACTCGTGCTAGTACTCAAAATATCGAACGTACTTGGAGAGATACTGGGGAGAAAATCCCCAAATTTTGTGAAGATAAAAAGCACTTCGACGGATATCTGGAAACCTCCTCCCTGTTCGTCAGAACATTTCCCGATATTCCTGAGAGGTTTCATCATTTTTTTTTATGGTCATAGAGAACCCTTTTACCCACCTCAAAAAGGTAAATATAATAAGTTTTCTACAAATGCAGGGTAGTGGTTAAGTATAGCAGTTACATTTTCATTGGGTATTTTTTTATGGGAATAAAAACTCCCTCTTTAGGCAATAACAATGTTCATTTAATCCTTAAACTTCTGCGCAATTTAGTCGCAAATCTAACCTAACCCTAACACAACCTAACCTCACTTAGGACTACATCATCTTAAAAAGGTTAGGTTAGCGATTTTTGATCGTCGTTGTCTCCGCAAATCGCTTTTTTTCGACGAAAATTGCTTACTTTTCATGATAGCTGTGTTGAAATAAATATGAATGACTCAAAAGTGAACCATTTGCGGTTGCGATGAATATTATAGTTGCGTTCCTGACCCCTAAAAACGTTAGAAAATATATTTTATGGCCAAAATATTCGTACTGGGAAGTTATTAAAATTTACCACGAAAACTTTGTTTCGTACTGCAAGAATAAAAAAAACACCAAACAATAGGAATCAATAATATAATCAATATACAATGACATAAAAATTAACAAATGCTCACTCAACCTGTAAAACTTTAGGGAATTTTATGGGATAATTTTGTCGCCCAAATTATCGCCCGCATTTCAAGATGCTGCTACATATTGGTGCCAAATTAGTCTTGTAATTTTTTCACCCTAAGCTACAGGAAATGATTTTTTTTATGCGCCAATGTATTTTAATCATTGCTTCTTATATAATTATATTGCTTTTTATATAATTGCCAATAAAAAAAGTGTACATTTCTTCATCCGTAGCTAATATAGACACTACTTCATCTTTACAAGATCCTGAGGTTCTTTAAAGAATGATGCTGTTTCCTAAAATCATTCCAATAGGCAGCTTGAACTACATCTCGGAAATAACTAGCAACTCTGAAGGCTCCTCTCTCTGATGAGTGGACGAAGCGTTTAACTCCTTTATATCTGATGCATCTTCATTATTGTGTTCTCGGAAAAATATTTTTCTAAAGTTTTCGCCAAAGGGTTGCACAGGCTTCTACTAAAGTCCCATTTACCGACCTTTTGAACAAACGGATAGCATTGTGAGATATATTAAGTTGCTTAAGTTTATAAAAAGATTGCTAGGGGAGTTAGACGAGAGGGAAGGATAAAGGATGGAGGTAGGAATGTTCGTGTTATCAAGCATGTTTTATCAATGATTACTAAAATTGACTTGGGTGCAAACTTCAGCTTTACACGGGTAGGTCCGGTAAAAAAAAAAGAATGATTTCTTAGAAAAGTTTCGCAAAGAAATCAAACCCATAAAAAAGTTGCCTCAAAAAATTATTTCAGGTAACTCTCCTACTCTAAATGCTCTAATTAAGATTGAAAATTTCTATTACTTTGCTATTTTCAGTTTCATTTATGGCAAACGGTTGTCTTCACTCTAAGTTTTTCTTCCGGTAATATATCAAATTGGAAGAAGATTGATGGGTGATGACGCTTCTACGACACTCTACTCTGTTGCCCCCGTGGTATCTCCTTGTGATTTTGAGGTTTGGATCCAGTTGGCGCTGCGTACCCCTACTCAGTCTGCAGGACTTACTAATTCTTCGCTCAAAGTCTCGTACTCATTGGTCGTACTCGCGGTTCGATGACGTGACTTCTACCACACTTGCACAAACTAAATTCACTTATCTCTTTTTCCAGCTCAGCTAATGTGCAGTGGTTAAGGAAAGAGTATAAGGACGCTTGTCTTTAATAAGATACAAATTTTTGCATAAAAAACAGGGTACTCAGATACGGAGCTTAGGGAATGGCGGGGATGGGTGTGCGATGGTGAGGCGAACGGAAGATGATGAGGTTAGTCCTATAGCTGCTTATCAGACTTTAAAGGTAACCCAACGCGTGGATCTTATCGTTCAGTGATGAAATGTGAGTGAACGCTCAGTTATAACTTTTTATGAGGGTGATGGCGTCTGGAAGATATAGGTCAGAGGTGTAGTGTTACAGCTAGAGACTACTCTAACGGATCTTGACGTCAGACTGTTTAATTGAAAAAAGGTAGGTATACGGAAGCCTTCTTTTTAGGAGGTTGTAGTCAGTTTCCTAACACCTACGGCGCAGTCACCTCGTAGTGAGCGCCAAAGGACTTGTGCAATCCATCCATCCATTCCCAAACACCTAAACGGATCCACCTGCATCCTGCATTTTCTACTTTGTCGATAAGAAAATCTTCCCATTTCGTGCTAAATTCGGCAGAGGGATTATAAGGAATTTAATTGGCATCATAAGTTTAAAGGTACTCATGAAAGCACCGATGGATGAGTATGAACAAATAACTAGGGGCATGGCGTTCCACACTCTCGTAGGACAGACCGAGAAGGCACGGTCCCCCATAGAGCCGAGTCGGCTACGAGGAAATTGTAGGCGAGGGACAGTCGGATCGCAGTGCTCGCACGGAATGAGCCAGTAGATAGAGACTTCCGCAGCATCTAGGGCTTTATAAGCAAGAAGAAGAACGTTGGAGGTAATGCGGGAACTGATAGAGAGATAATAGACTCCAAAGCATCGGTGTGGGCCGGGAGAAGCGACTTTGATGAAGGAAGCTGCCTTGTATAGGATAGTTATTAGCCTTTTTATAGACTCCTGTTCTTATGTTAACTGCAAAGTTCTACACGAGTTGAAGAGGAAAAAGAGTAGAGGCAGAGTAACGACGAGAAGAGAGTTCCCAGAGTCAACATGACAAATGCATAAATGGTTATCTCCAAACTAACATTATCAACGTTGGAACGAATATGTCTGAGATTACTTTGGGATTGGATAATGGACCAACAAACAATGGAAGTGTGTGTATTAAAGGACGTTCAACTATCATATATGACACCCAAGCTTCTGAGTGCATCAGAGAAGGGAATTGAGGAGCCACCGAGATTTATGTAGGAATCTTTAGTTAACAGGTCAAGGAACACGATGAGGTGAGCTGACCATATTAGGCCTTTCAGCGAAGACGGTCAGTAATATGTAGCAGAGAACTTTCAACTTTCAGTGCTATGCTAAGCCTTAAATCTAGACCGAAAAACTCATCAAGACGTGAAGAACGCACGAGATCACGTATCTTAGGAGATAGCAGCCTTTCAAGGACTTTAGAGAGAAATGAAAGCTTGGAAGATAGGGCGGTAGTTAGTCAGGAATTTCGGGGGTTGTTTGAAGCCAGCAGGAACCACTCAAGAGGAAAGAGAAGAATTGAAGTGACTGATCAAATGAGGGAGGTAGACAGGGAGAAAGCGAGATTAGAGACCAGGGTGAAACATCAAGAGGAGAACATGTCATCTTAGAGGAGGTAAAAAAGAAGGATAGTTAATTTGGGGTAACCAAATTCAGCGACATGAGACCAGGCGGAGGGGTAAGAGGTGTTATATTATGACGAGGTGCGGGTAAATTGGGAATACCAAATCTGATGGCGACAATATTTTCAGAGAAGGTAGAGAAGTTGGCAGAAGGAATTTGGAGATCAGGTGACAGCAAGGCAGAAAGGGAGGAAAGGCGAGAGAAGGCCATGAACAAAACAAGTGTGTTGTTTTGATGAACAGCAATAAGTGTGTGTGTGTGTTAGCTTCCCGAGTATATCGTAGAAGAGCGGAATAGAAACGTGTGATCTGAGAGTAGACAAGAGAGGCCGCATTCGTATCAGTAGACTGGGCCTGATCTATTTTTAGGCGTCTCTCACAAGTCTGTCTCTTCACTTTCTGCAAATCGTCAGTTACACTAGGGGCACGATGACGCCGGAGGGAAGAGTGACCCATAGGGGTATGTAGATCGAAACAAGTAGTGAGAGTACTGGGGAATGAGCGAAAGGGTCAACTTTCTTGTGGGATCGAATCAAAAGGGACGTTGAGAGATTCACAGCCATACGTTCGTGGTTGATTGCTGGAAACCAAAAGAAAGAAAAGGAGGGGATTTCGAGGGAAGAGAGAATCAGAAGCGGATGATGAAGTGATCAGAGATGTGTGTAGAAAGGTATTTCTGAGCATCTAGAAAGAGGTTGTTTAATAAATGGTGCTCAGCATGAGTTTGGAAGTGGTATATCATGTTTAACTGAATTACTGGAATTTATAGATTATGTAACTAAACAATTAAATAAGGGAGAGGATGTTGAGGTAATGTTGATGTTCCACATAAGAGACTAGTCCACAAATTAAAAATGCTTTGGATATGTGGGAAAGTTTTGAATTGGATAGCTGAATGGCTGAAAGACAGGAAACAGAGAGTGGTACTAAATGGGGTGAGGTCACAGTGGAGGGACGTTATCAGTGGCGTACCTCAGGGATCAGTTCTAGGCCTACTAATTATTATTCATAGTTTACATAAATGATCTTGGGGAGGCAGTAAATAGCAAAGTGTCAATTTTTGCTGATGATACTAAATTGGCAGCTGTAGTCAAAGAAGTTGAGGGCAGTTTTTAAGTGCAGAGTGACTTAACTAAGTTATTAGCTTGGGCTCAGAGGTGGCAGATGACTTTTAACCTTAAAAAATGCAAATTTATTAACATGGCAACGGATAATAGGGAATTTAGCTATGAAATGGATGGATATTGGTTGAATTCAGTTGAGGATGAGTACTTAGGTCCTTGCGGCTGTTGTCATTCTTTAAATGCGAGCGTGGTTTAAGGAAGGTGTTAAAATCACCCAGAATGACTAAGTGAGAAGAGGAGCCAGTAAGAAAATTAATCAGGAAACCCGTTAGGATCTTCAAAGAACCCTTCAGTAGGATGGGGGGGCTTCGTAGGGACCTATAAACCTCAGTAACCTTCAGTGTAATGACCTTAAGATATGCAAAGGGCACTTCTAAAGAATAAAAATGGCCTACATGTAGGAAAAATGGGGTAAGAGTTGGCTGTGTGAAGTCCAGAGCCCTCGCTCAGGCCTACCTATCTTGGAACATGTAGGGAGGAGTAACCAGTCGTGAAGATGGTAGCCTCTAGCCATTTAAGCTCATTACGTAACTTACTCGCGTTAATTGCGAAATGTGAAACATTAATAGTCACAACACAATCAGGGATAATTTATTCGCTATATCCATCATCAAACAGCGAATATTCAAGCAGCCACTGAGAATCTAGGCGACGCAAAGGGCCGCGCTGGGGAAAGGGGTGAGTTGAGGCGGGGGAGAGGACGAGTCAGGGGAAAGGGAGGAAGTGGGGTTAGGAGGAAGTCGGCGGTAGTGAGGCGGATAGAGAAAAATGAACGGAGGCAGAACCCACGTTTATTAATCTTTACGCATTTGGGGACAGTTTGCAAAGAAGTAGAGTTGTGCAGACGGATCAACATGGAAGCAACATGTTATGTTAAAGAGCAAAACAGGGAATATGGTCTAGAACATGGAAAAGGTATGAAAAACGGCACTTATCTTCCAATGATTCGACGATGCCACGTTGAAAATGCTCACACGCACACACATACACACACACACAAACGGGTAAACGTATCAGGATACTAACAAGTAAACACAGGACACTAAAAACACACTTTACCACGCCTTAATAAACACAAATTGACTCTAAATCACACTTTAACACGTGCAAGGGAAATATTTTTGCCGTTGGTCGGAGATGTAAACAGAAAATGGTACACGTTGGCCGGCATGACTGTCTTCTGCTGTCTAGCCCAGCCTTATTTTTTCCTGTGGCCTCCATAAGTATTATTCTAAGTAGGTAATAAGCAGAGTAACTCTATTTTACAAAAACAACTATATATATATATATATATATATATATATATATATATATATATATATATATAAAGTATATCAAAACAACTATTTGTATTCAGGTACAATATTATTTGTCACAAAGATACAAAATATTTGTTTTAAAATAAATTAAAATTCTATTATAAAATATCTAAAAACGGAAATTATATGTATTGATATTCTTTTTAAATATAATTCAACTGCCTAAATTAAAATTACCTATTGGCCAAAATCTAATTTATCCTTCAATAGGTTAAGTTCTGTTCTCCCTTCATGGAGTCTGTGGCCTCTAAATCCTAACATTTTCCCGACGCACTCTTCAAGTGTACCATAGCCGTCGGTTGGGAAACACTGCTCTAACCGCCCCTGACATAAAGAGGATGTTTCCCGCCACAGCTCAACAAACAAAACTGAGAAAACAAATACTATGAACCTATACTACCATGAACCTATTTACTTGAGATAAAGAGGATGAGAAAATCCCTCAAATTCCTATTAACGGTAACATTGCTTACACCGACCAAGTTAGCCAGATTGTTGTTGTTTTTTCTGTATAATGCGCGCGAACCAATTGGGTCATAGGCAGACAAGCCAACGAGATGAACGCTGTGATATGACATTGCAGAAGAAGACTCCGTTGCTTTCATACTGAAAGCTGCTTTCTCCGATGTGACGTATCCAGGAGACCTGTAATGTCAGTAGGGACTGCGAGCAACACACATCCTCGGACTTTAGGATGACTCTGTCAACCCTGTCGATCACATCATATCTACAAGGTGGTCAGAAAGTCTTGTCACTCCTACCGAAAAGTAATAATAACAAGAGTGGAACAATATAATAATATCAAACACATGTACTGGTTTTAGTGTATTCACTTTCATTGACACTATCACACATCGAGAAGGTCTGTATGAACATTTTCGTGGCACAAAATGATGCGGCGCCAATGTCCTGTGCGATATTTTACGAAACTGTGTTTTGGTGTTTGTTGCAAAGGCTGCCCGAACAGCGTTCTTCAACTGTTGGGCATTCTGGTATCGCTCTTGTGAAACTCTTTACTTGATAATGCCCAACAGAGCGTTGTCTCAAGACTTGAGGTCTGGATTTCTGGGAGGCCAATTGAGAGGTGCTGGAAGTTGGTGTGATCCTCGCCCCATCAATCTATCCCAAGGAATTTACATTGATATAATAATAGGGAAGGGCACGATCTTGTTGAAACCAAAAATCATTCAAATCCACATCCAACCTCCAGAGCTATGGAACAAACCACTCCCTTAACATGGCAATGTAAGAAAACTGGTTAACAAAGCCCTAAAATAAATAGGATCCTATCAAGTGGTTACTTGATATAGCGGTCCAAATCATCACATGCGGTTGTGCTCCAGTTCTTCGTAAATGTGCGGATTTTCTTTGCTCCCGAAAAAAATATTCCAAGCCTGGCAACTCCGGTAAACTGCACATTCATCGGAGAAAAACAACTTTCCACGTTTTGAGATTGTCGGAAACGTGTCAACAAACCGTCCACATGCCACACGTCTTTTGTCCATGTCGTTATCGCTTAGTTCGTTGGCGAATGTGGGCCTAAACGATTTCAAATGAAGATCCTTTGTCATGTGTATTCACGTTGGAGTTTTTGGATTCTGTAGCTCGGAAGACCGTTTTCACAGTGACTTCGAGGTGAGCGTAGCACAGATGCTTCCACCTCTGCACATGTGTCCCTTCGCGTTAAAGTTCGTCCTGTCCTCCGTTTGTCCTTAATTGATCGTGTCAGAAATAGTTTATCTTCCCACCGCAATATCTTCTTCTTAGAAGCGCTAGTCTGCCAAATGTTGCAGTGAAGTTATGTCACACATCCTCCATTCTCTTGCCAGAATGTACACGATCATGTGCTCATACACTTGCAATCAGCCATCTGAAATAGAAAATTAAAACAATATTTACAGGGGAATGACAAGAATTTCGGATCACCTTGTACAAGAGGGAGCCATTAAGCGCCACACACAAAGGGACCGTATAACTCGCATCCGTATGATATAACCCGTTACTGTATGGGAACGAAGACTATCAATCAACTCTAGCTTGGAACTACCGTGCCCGCCACCCAGTCTTAATGACCACTGTACTGCCTCGTAACTTTCCTTCCCCTTGACCTTCGCGTCCGAACTTCTTTCACCCTGGTTTTGAAAGACCCCCCCCCCACCCCCATTAAGTAACACCATGAGACAATATGACGTGGTGTGCAATTATCCCGTATTGAGGTACTTCTATCAACACCCTTGACAAGGAACCCCCAAATGATCGTTCGTTGCGGTTATAACAATTCCCAACACTTACCTCACCCACAACGAGGACCGTTCCCTATTGGTAATGATAGTCATTCTGAACTTTATGTGTATTTCTTATCCATTTAGGGGGATCTCGTTTTCGATGCGGGGGACGAATGGCGCAAATTACTCCGCGACTTGATTACTTTTGATTTTATTCAGAGCGATTGAATCATTGTCTTCCCCTGTGCTATTCCGACTAAGGGTTCAAAAATATCCTTTTGCGTCTGTCCTACGCCTCATAAGTTTAGACCTCAAGTTCAAGTGCTTCGGCGCCGGCATCCCATCTTGAAAAATATATTTAGGATTATTTTTAGTCGCGTGCATGTGACTTTATAAATTATGATGTTGCGTCGTAGGTGGGTCGGTCGGACGGTAACTATTTTACTTTTCGATGTTTTGTTTACAATAATATCGTAACTATTGTGTCCATTCTAACGAAATTTAAAACTCTTCATGCTGTTTTAAATTATCTTTCGAATGATATAATTACTAAGGTCCTCCCAAGGTTAGTCCGGGAATTATTAAAATAAAACTAACTATGGGGCGGATTGCCCTACTTGTTGAAAGTTCTGAAGGTCATTTGGTCATAAGTCAGGATAATTGAGAGCACGCGACTTAGGTATGTTGGGCTTGTTATTTACAAAAGTAAAAACTATCGGAAGCAACACAACTTGAATTGTTTTTTTTTTGTAAGATTTTCCTAATGTGGCGAAAAGAGGGGAATTAACAGGGCCCAATTTGCCCCTAAATGAAGCGATGACCCATATTGAAATGGACCCGAAAATGTTGCAACAAGAGGCCGTTGTTTTTACCCTCATTTTAAACCATGCCCGTATTTGGGAAATTTTACTTTAATTAATAAATATTTAATATACCTATCTATCTTATCCTTCCTTCCTAACTACAATGATCTGTCGGTGTATAGCGTCATTCTATCTAACACTTCAACACGTTGTTGATGTGCTTGCCAACAAACATGGAGTGTATAAGTGTCTTGGTATAGCAATAAGGTTAATTCCAAACATTCGAATATCTAAGAGCGAAGTTAAACAATTATGTTTGTTATCGAAGAGGCAATTCATTCAAGGATACACTCATTCGGTCGTGTTTGAGTCTCTGTTTACAAATGGAGTACCCAGACGTCAATATACAAGACTCAACTCTGTGTCTCAAGCGAATGATACGAGTCGAAAAGATGGTTGCCTTATTTTTGTTATGTCTCATTGACTGAAGAAAGTCGATTGAATCGGCTCCACAGATATATTGTTGGGGTGAGGGGGAGGGGGGGGAGTGATAGGCAGTCAAAGGGGTTTGGTGCTAATTGCTCGAAATCAAGTGTTCGAAAATGTAATTGTTCGAATCGATAGTTGTGTGAATGCACAATTTTTTGAATTATGCCAAAAATAAATAATGATTCGAAAATCAAATTATAATCAAATTCTGTTTTTTTTTATTGAGATGAAATCGTTTAAAAGGCATAAAATATAAGTAATTTAATGGGAGAAAAAAACTAAACCAACCAAGCATTTTTTTATGGTAGGCAAAAGCTAACTAAAATTTAAATCAAGATAAATATTTGTCTAGGTGTATCTGGCAACTTTTATTTTTTAATAAAAGGGTGATCAAATAATATAAGTAAGGGTGAAAATAGAATATAAGTAAGGGTGAGAATATAATAGGGGTAAGGGTAATAATAAAATTTAAGTAAGGGTGATAAAAGAATGTAAGTAAGGGTGAAAATTGAATATAAGTAATGGTGATAATAGAATATAATCAAGGGTGATAATTGGATATAAAGAAGGGTTGGAATAGAATATAATCAAGGGTGATAATTGGATATACAGAAGGGTTGGAATAGAATAAAAGTAAGGGTGAGACAAGAATAAAAATATCAGAGAGAAGAAAAGAGGGCAAAAACGCGTCATCGTATTTGTAAGACATAGAAGACAATTCATTTTTTAAAAACAAACTTGCCAAAACGCATTTCGGTTATATATGGTTGTTTAGTTATAGCAGAGAAGTAAGTTCGGTGCGAAGTAAAAGACTTTGGGGGTTATTTTTTATTTTATTAAAAAAAGATTTCTTATATAGCTGCTAAATCTTAGAAATTTAATTTTAATCTTGGACATTTTTCTTTTTCAGAGAATGAAGAAGCAAATAATTGACTGAAAGAAAAGCGGCCAATTGGAAATTCTACCTATGGACGACTTGGGTGTTTATGTATATAATTTGAAGTGAATTAATTGCAATTTATTTCTACTCTGTATGTTTCACCTTACAAAGAATCGTGTGAATTTTTAATTTGACTGAATCTTAAAGCAGTAGGAACAAGTTAATTTATTTATATTATTCTTTTCCCCTCACTTTTAGCAATTTAGGTATAAAAAAACTATTAATTTAATTAGAATTAACCGATGATGAGAAGGAACGAAACTTAAAATATGGCCAAATGTTAACAGTGAAAATTTCTGTGTCTCATTAAATCACGCCTTGACAGATTTTTAAAAATTAATTGGCGAGGCAAAAAGAAATCGAAAATGATTCCCAAAACGAATTGTCTTGTGAAAATTCTGTGGCTTCTAAGTTTTTGTGTCCAGATTCATGCACAAGGTAAGTTACGTTCCAGTTCTTTTTAAGTTATAAGCATAAATGAATTTGTTAAAGGATATAGCGCGAATTTTTTCTCTTGGATATGGGTGATATTTTCCTTCTACCTTAGCAAGCAAACGAGAGACTAATGACCGATCCGAATCGATAATTAGAGGTGCACTGGTTCTGAGGTTGCCTTAAGGGACTGCTAGTTTAGTGACTGTAATAAAATCAATCAATAATAATGGGGATAATAATAAATTATTATATACGAGTATACTGCGTGTAATTCTGCGCCCAGTAAGAGAAGTTCAAGGATATATTATATGTCGAACCTACAAATTACTACTTTCTCAAGCTGGAAATAGACACCATTATTTTTTTTTACTGGTGTGGGGCTTTTCTTCTCAGCGTTCCTTTCTGTTCTCCCGTTTTGGGAATAGATCATAATCTTGAAGGCGACTTTACGCCTAAGGCAAATAAGCTTGGTCATGAATGAATATAGTGAAAAAATCGAAATAGATAATGGAATTAAAATAATTGCCATCCCTTCGTATATAATGATACTATTGATGGTAATTGAATTGATATTATTAAAATCAAACGAAGGGAAATGCTCTTAATGGACTAACTTTCGGCCTAATTGCAAAATTACGATGCTAAAATAAAATTTAATAGAGGAAATTTGAAGTGTCTTGGATATGATCCAAATATCAATAATTACTTAATATAAATTCAAATAACTCAGTGGTAGCTAAGGGATTTGGGCTTCGCCCTTTAAATTAGAATTCAATGAATGCGTTTAAGAACTTTCCTGATCGTCACTGGTCTTGTAGACCAGCGATCACACTAATGAATAGTATTAAATGAACTTGCTAAGGTCAAACCTTCGTTTAATTGATTAAATGAAAAGAAAATGTGATAATAAACCTAAAATAATAATACGAGACATACTGTCGGAAATTTCCTACAATTTACGGCTTAACTCCATTTAAAAGAAATTTACGAGCAGAAAGCTTCATAATTTCCCGCTCCCGTCTTTCTTTAATACCTTGTCTAAAACCATTTTTTTTATATCGCCTATAACTATTCGACTATTATTACTTGAAGTAATTTAGGATTTACTAATTTAGGGTTACATGTACCTAACTCGTGAGTGATCTTCCAATGTGGAGAAAAATTGAGAAAACTCCTATTTTTCTTTCCTATTAATTAGAGCAAATTTGACCGTAAGGTTCGATTTGAGGCTACGCCCCGTCCCGCCGTTCCAGTCAATAATTTCGAGGAAAACAGAATTATGCCAAATATGTCATAAGGCGAAATTCACTCGTGGGTAGCGTCAGGGCTTCTCTACCTTGCACAGGGAACGACAATTTTGAGCCCTACTATTTGGGGGTATGCAGGGATGTGATTTTATTGTATGGTTAACTAGATTTTGGGGTATAATGGATATCAACTATACTTTGGTTTTAAAGGATTAAATGATCGACCCAGTTTTCGGTATCTACTCTTCGCTTAGAAACTGGTGTCAAGGCAATTCGCTGATTTGGGGGTTATTGATTTAATTTTATTTTGATGTTTTTCCATGAATTATTTTCTGATTTGTAATGTTGGGGAGGGCCCCGTTTTGCATAAAAGTTACTTGGTGTGGGTATTAATCCTTTGGTAATGGTTTGCATGCCTCAGAATTTCAGCTCAACAACTATTTCCCTCTTTGCAATCGTTTTTACTCCATTATTAGTCGATGGCACGCGACTCTATAAGTGCCTATGTCGCCCCTTAGGTCAGTCGAATGGTAGCCATTTTACTTTTCAATGAGTTTTTGAAAGTTTTTGACTTATATTAAAAATATAGCTAAGTATTCAAGTTTTATTGTTGAAAAAACTAAATTTAATGTCTAATAATTTTTAATTTGTATTTTAAATCTACCTAAAAAATATAGAATGAAATGTTACGTGACTGAGGTCTGTTGACCTTGTTAAGTTAATTACAGACTTACTTTTAGAGGTTTCGATTTTACTTAAACCAAATGGGGTTAATTCGGCTAAGAACCTTTTAAATTTACGTCTGCATTTGTGGTTGGTAATGGAGTCTTGTAGCTAGTTGTCTGCCTATCTTAGCTACAAGGAAGTGAAAGCTTTTACAGTCCATGCACTTTACTTTAGGATAATGCCCAAATTTATGGTATCCAATTTAACGGGAGTGATCGATCTGAGTCAATAGTAGATGCGGGTTTGTTGTTTGTGATTACAGATTTTAAGTTAAGTCACTGTTGAGGTTTGAGTGAGTGGGTAATCCCAGTCCCACTTCCTGGACATGTATTTTATTACCGCACCGAGGTGAAGCGGAGGTGAAGCGTATCCAATACACCCACCTTAGCCACTTCCGGTGAATAAGAATAACCCCTTTGCGTACCCTTTGATCAAAACTAAGATGATGATCCCCTGAGTGTGTTCTCCACTCAGTATAAGCCAACCATGGGCGGGTCGGTAGAATAATGAGTTTTAAGCCGAGTGGATTGCTTAATAATTGCCAAATTAGTTAAACACACATATACAAAAATAATCTTTAACGTACATGAATTTGAAATAAACATAGCGTATATAAATATAAATAGGATTAATCTTGCACTGAATAAATAAGTCTACAAAAATGTCGTGAGTATTACTTGCAGATTATTCACTGGGATGTTTGCGTCTTAATGACACCAGACAGAACAAAGGGAATATTATTATTGAGTTAAACACTGAATTAAGTAAGCACTTCTAATATTCGAGGGTATGGGCTCGGGATGAGAATTCTAGTACACAAATAAACTGGTGAAGTTAGGGGAGGGGATAAATCAATTAACGATACCTTTGAGTTTGTAAGTATTTTGGAAGGGGGAGGTGAAGATCTTCTTTTGGTGACGATGATCGCACCTAGTCCGGCCGTCCGAGGTTACCGAATGAGAGGGTAATCCTAGATCGGTGATATGCTGATCCTTTGCCGGATCACGAAGGTGAGCCACACGGTGAGTCAAATCGGACTTCTTCCTTGAAGTACTTGTCCGATTATTCGGCTCCTGGAGTGGGTAGCCAAAACCAATTACCTAGCTACGTCTAAGATAATCCGCAGAGGGAGATCCTGTGTAACCTAAGACTCTGAAGGGGGCGCCTGCGAGAAGTTTGGCACCTACAAGTACCGTGACGGCAACAACCAATTCCCCGAGAAGTGCCTTCCTTGCAGCGGGCGGACGGTTTCTTATGTGGATCGAGTTTCACACAAACTCGACGTAGGTCCAAGGGCTTCTGCCTGATTCTAGGGAGAAGTCTTCCTTTTATTTCTCTCACGACCAAAATCGAGAGAGAAAATCGAATTCTCGTAAAATCCATATCGTCGCGCGAAAGACCTTTTTTAATCTTTGGGCTCACGATATTTCATTCACGGCTTCGAGCCATCTCGGATTTTACGGCGGTGCGAAAAGGGGCGACGGAGAATTCAAGGAGAGAGGTGCGTTTGGGGATACGAGAAGGCGCGCAACTTTGTGTCGGAGTGTTTTCTGCGTACACTTATGTACGCGGTGTTTAGACTTCTACAGTCATCCAACCTTTCCAATCCTTGGGACGCGACAATCTTGTTTCAGGATACACATTAATTTCTTTATCGAAGAAAGTATGTATTTTCATTGTGCCTCATATTTGCGAAAAATCGACATAACATTGAGACTAACTTAAACTAATCTCCATTTTCTGAATCATAGTCTATCTTAGACCTTTGCCCTGCACTTGAGTGTTTATGCACTTTTCTCAAGAAGGGGAGAGATAATTCCATCCAGACTGCCCTCCACCTAAAGTATCTATATTCCTTTGCGTGAAAGCTTTTTTTTAAATGTTAGCTTAGCTTATTTTCTGAACAGCGTACGTTACCTGTCTTATGTATAGGCCTCTGCAACGTTCTCCTTAACAGGCAAACTTTCGCCACGTTATTTTTTTTATTTGGAGAATGAATCTGATACAGCGCCGCAATACGGTATCATAGAGACGATCTATTATACTGAACAACGAAGGTCACCTGTATTCTGCACAAGCTTTTCATGGATAACGGAGGTTACTTGTCATCAGTATACGCTTTTCGAGGTTTTTCTTCCGTAGGGCACGATGGTGGAGTCAAGCAGTGAAGTGTCCCTGGCTTTACTCTCTTTGCCGTGAGCATCAATAACAACACCTCCGTGTTATCTATATAGGTCATTTCGATATCTTTTTGCGCCGCACGGATGCCAACCCTGGAGCAGCGCCTCCAATAAACTAAACCTCATTTTTCCTTATGTCGAAACGTATGGGTTTCTCTGGACAGCACCAAGGTTTTGTACTCCTACCGCCGTCGTGGGTATGACTTCGACTCGGACCTGGTACTAAATTGGGCTCGCCCTAATTCTTTGTTCTTGAATTTGACCGACGCCTTCCTGGGAAACGCATATTCGCTGTGTCTCTCTCGTGCCTACGCCATAGACATTCTACGCTCTTTAGCATTTAGCATCAGGGATCCTGAGAAGGGTTACACTACTGTTTTATCCTTCTTTTGTTTTTTCAAGGCTTAACAACGGATATATATCAATACAGTATATTCCTCCACATCCAAACATCGGATGGTGGATTCGTTCTTCCAGCCACTGACAATCCGTAGTGCACACTGCATGATGTGCTTGTACGTGCGGGTTCAGAGTCTTTCCCAGTAACTAATACCTCTCATTTCGTCCAGTGCTGATCTCGATGGTTCCTATGCTGCCGAAAGACACCAATAAAGCCCTCAACCTTCTCATTTTATGACATTATGCCCCAACTCTGCGTGAAAGCTGATGATAAATTTTATCGACGCTATCAAATGTCGTTTCCGAATCTGACACATTCCATGGACGCAGCGCTAGCTGAGGGAGCGACACCCTGAACCTTTAGGTGAAAATTGTTTGTCTTCTAGGTTGAATGTCCTTAGTATGGAGGAGCTTGTGTACGGCATCCGGCTCCGTTACCGAGACGAAAGGAGTCCTGACCGCTTATTTTGTCCTGGGTAACGGCTCCTCCATACTATTTTTTCCTTTTAAATTGTTGGTGGTTCACTTAGTCCCTGTAGGAGGCAGCCTCAACATAAGGCTACTTCGGCATGCGTTTTAGTTTTTTTTGTGATATTGTTTATATTTTATTAATATCTGTTATTGTTGTAAATTACACTGAGTAACAATAGTTTTGTTTCTTTAAATGTTTATAGTGTTTCTAAGCTGCTTTACCTACTGATTCAAAAAATACCATTGGAAATTGCATAATATCGATATTTTTGGAGATAATTGGAATTTTGTATATAAAATTAACCATAAATAGCTGCGACAGTTCACTTTATTTAGCATATTCACATTGTCCATGAATAATAGCTGATATTTTGTCCTTGTATTCCTTTTTAAACTAATGAGAAAATGTGATTATAAGAGATAACCTGCTAAAGGTGCACTGAAGAACGTGCTTTCCTACTGTGAGCTCCTTGATCTTTACGCACCAGTGACCATAGTCCCCTATCATAGCAGTGTCCTATCTTCCTTGGTATCTTTTCTCCATTACAGCAATGTCCTGATGGAACTGATCACCATGATCCTCACTCATCTCTCCCAAATTTTCACGAAAAAATCCAAATATGAATGCAAAAAGTGCACCTTTAGTGACATTCTAAAACAGCCTAAATTCTTATAACTTTCTAAAGGTTTTGCTACCAGCTGCTTGTAGTTGGGGTCTTTAATTTTACCAAGGAACCCATTAAGTATATTCCAAAAAGCACACCACGCCTCACTTTCGACATCACTCATTGCATTCTCAAGTTGTACTAACTTCAACATTTTCCTTACTTGCGGTCCAATAAGTATACCACCCTTAACTTTGTCCTCTGATAGCTTTGGAAAGAGTAGACGAATCTCTTTAAATGCTTCTCTACCATGATCTAATTCTTTTACAAATTGTTCGACCAAATGAAGCTTTATGTATATGAAGTGGAGGTAGCAAACCTTGGTAGGCTCTACAAGAGGCTGTCTAATAACATTTAGTTTTCTTGGCTCAAGTCTTCTCGAATGGGCGACTCAACCTTCTGGTAATGTTCATAATCAGCCCTACTGTCCCATAGGCAAATAAAACATGAATACTTGGTGTACCCACCCTGCAATCCGAGTAAGAAGGCAAGCCTTTTAAAATCAACACAAACATCCCATTTACACTTAGTATAGTTTAACTTCTCGAGAGGCTTTTTTACATCGTCATTCTTCCTTCATCTGCACCGAGTTTGCTATAGGCAAGGATAGATACTGATTACATTATGTAGTAAAACAGCTTTGAGGCTTTTTGTAGAACTATCTATGAAAAATCGCCATTCTTCAGGGTTGTGATCAATTCCAATAGCTGTAACCAAGCCTTTAATATCTTTGCAGAAGCAGAGATCCTTCCTCACTTATATCAAAGTATACTTCAAATTCCTCTTGGCGGCGCTTCCTGTATACTGTTGATCTGCAGTCCTCCCCCAACAGATTCCATTCATTAAGTTTGGATGCCAAAAGCTCAGTTCCTGACTTGTGAGACCCAAGTTCCTGATGAGATCATCCAGTTTACGTTGATTTGGAAAGTGTGGGCGGGTACTCATTCTTGGCTCAAATGTTTCATCCATTTCTTTATTGTCAAAACCTTCTGACTCTCCCGATGAGACCTCCATCATACCCTCTACCCGAAAAAATATACATAAAAAGAAATGCATTTAATAGCTGGAGCATAAATATGGATTGCATGTGTAATCACATTACAAGAAACCTTAGCTAGATGTTTTGAATATTTCAGTATTGATTCTGTTACAAAGAATATAGCTTACAATTTGATAGGATTTGCTTACATTTTCTGGCGGCCGTAGAGCCAATAAGGTATCACCATGCGGCACAGGTGTAATAGAAGATAAAATGTTGGGATATGGAAGAGATTTTCTTCCCTTAACTTATTTGTACTTTGATATGTTAATCATGCAAAAATAGCAATCATCGTGATGATTTTTTGGCTCTCGCCAAACTCGTAGCACAGCAAATGGCATTGCTTTTCTTGCACCTCTCAGCCATTCATCTAAATTTGATCGACAACTTCCACATATCACATGAGGGGCCCATGGTTTTTCTTGGTCACCCATACTCATAAAAAAGTACAATCTATAAGCAATCCAGTAGTTTGTACCTTTCACAATTTTATGTGATACATGGTTAGGTCCAACATAGAAACCACACACAAAATAGAACGAATCTGGTGAATTTCTGCATCCTCTTGTAGCCATAATCAAGAAATCAATATTTTTTTTGTAAACCTGAAAAAGAAAATAAATAAATTAGCGACAAATGTATGTGTGCTTTACCCGTATCCCATACATTTCTTTATATTAGCATAATTTATTATATCTTTCAAACGGTCGATGGTAGAGAAAAAGTAAGGACATATTTGGAATCAGCGCAAAATATAGCATTAAAAACACTAAAAACAAAATAAGAGAAACCAAATTTTGTGAAAATTTGTTACCCAGTGTTATCTTTGGTTTTTTCGAAGCCTAACGATAGGCTTATCTTTGTAATTCCGGTAGCTATGCCCTCTTTAATTGCCGTCAAAAGGAAGAGTGAAATTCTAAACAAATATTGGAGTTAATGGCCTCTGTAGTTCATTATTTGTTTCAAGCCGTGGCCTACAACTTTTAGGTTTGATGTTGGCCATATTTACGTAACTTTAGTAAATTACAGAAATATGGGATTTGAAGTCAGCAAAGCAAAGCGAGTCTTGGGATCCTAACTAGGTTTTCTGGATCTCTAAAACTTGGAACAAAATATGAAGAAATTTGGTCTGTAAGAACCCAATGAGAGTGAGTACTGGGTCTATCGTTATTAGCTTTATGGCAAGTCTGTGTGGTTAATGGCTGTGTCAAACCCAATTTAATTCGTGGTTGTTTTTTTACCTTGTTAATTTGGCTGTCATTACGACATAGACCCTTTGGTTTTACGACCGTCAGGGGATTTGAAAGAGCGCGTGTTTTACAAGCCCAAGTAACACGACGATGGATCCCTGGTGTATCGAATTCTAATGAGTTTTTTTTTAGTTCCTAGATCACGAACGAAGGTTGTGCTCTGTGAAGGACAAGGCCCTATAGGGTCGTTAACTCTATTTTGACATGGTACCATTCGAATACCACCACTATAAAATTTATACGTATACACCAATAAATTAAAAGAAGTTCGAAGTAATTTGTTTATCTCTTTATCAACTGGGAAGGTTAATATTCATAATAAATGGCAATTCAACTCTACCCTTAGATCGTTAAAGTATTTTCGCATAGGGATCATTTAAATATTACCTTCGTTTGATGCGTAAATGCCTATTTACAAAGTAAAACCTCATGATTTTTGTATATTTGTGATTTACTTTTGCTAAATTATTTGAGTAGAGTGGTCAGTTATTTCCAAGTGGGTATGACACGGGCACCACACCTAGATGCAGTGCTGGAGTGGGACGACCCCCACTCGGATGCAATACTTGAGTTTATACCACCACACTTGGATGTTTTCTTCGTGAGGTTAAGTTGCAATTCAAATTCCACTTCCTAGCTGTTGCATGCGCCGCTAGCCCAGGGGGTGCTATAAAATTTACATAGCATGCAACACCCTCGTTCCACTCTAACCAGGTCTCTCAGGACAGTCTAACAGAAAGCGTGGCCCCCTCTTAATTGTGGCGACGTTGGCGGGGCCTAAGGCTTTCCCCCTTAATCTCCCAATCAGTCAGAGGTAGCAGAGGTCATCTGCTACGGGGCAGCTATTAAAAACAAGAGCAACATCATCAATAACAACAATTTTTAGTAGAATAGCTAAAGTCTACCAAATTTCCATTTCGCGAACCGATATTCATTTATTTTTCCTTTGCGTAAATGAGTTAACTACTTTTGATAGACCGAGAGACGTTCAGGGAAGCTTGTCAATTAAGGTTCCATCTTAAGTCACATATCAAAAGTTCTACTTGTTTTAGCGAAACAATCACGTGAAAGCAACTTGTAAATATTCAGTGTGTGACTGAGAGATCACTACTTTTGATAGACCGAGAGACGTTCAGGGAAGCTTGTCAATTAAGGTTCCATCTTAAGTCACATATCGAAAGTTCTACTTGTTTTAGCGAAACAATCACGTGAAAGCAACTTGTAAATATTCAGTGTGTGACAGAGAGATCACTACTTTTGATAGACCGAGAGACGTTCAGGAAAGCTTGTCAATTAAGGCTCCATCTTAAGTCACATATCGAAAGTTCTACTTGTTTTAGCGAAACAATCACGTGAAAGCAACTTGTAAATATTCAGTGTGTGACCTAGAGATCACTACTTTTGATAGACCGAGAGACGTTCAGGAAAGCTTGTCAATTAAGGTTCCATCTTAAGTCACATATCGAAAGTTCTACTTGTTTTAGCGAAACAATCACGAGAAAGCAACTTGTAAATATTCAGTGTGTGACAGATAGATCACTACTTTTGATAGACCGAGAGACGTTCAGGGAAGCTTGCCAATTAAGGTTCCATCTTAAGTCACATATCGAAAGTTCTACTTGTTTTAGCGAAACAATCTCGTGAAAGCAACTTGTAAATATTCAGCGTGTGAAAGAGAGATCTCAAGTCAACAAAACTTTGTATTTCGAGGTCGACAAAACTACAGGTACGCTAAACTGGCCAATGGTCGTCTCTCTACAGTAGTTGCAGTTGTATTTTTCATTGTTTTGCAGGTTAGAGGAATAAGTTAAGGGAAATTAATTTTGTATATAAAAAATCTAAAGTACCTTGTATCTAGCTTATTTGGGGATGTTTTATTCCGACCTGATTTATTGTTGTTCGAATACTTAAAAATATGTTTACAAAATTAATTTACGCAAAGTGTGAATGATTTGCGTGAGAAACAAAGATCGGATTTGAACAAAGCACTTCAAAATGAGTCCGACACAAGGTAGTTTGGATCTTAGATTGGAAACCGATAGTATATATTTGCCAAGAGAAAATGTATATATTAACAAAAACTTTAATGACAGTTAAGAAATTCACATTGTGAGAACATATTATTTGGTTGAATTATTTATGGCAGATCATGGGAATCGATAAAAAATGGATTTATTTATTGTTTATTTACATGTTATAATAATAACAACGAGCTTCAGAGCTTCATCTATGAACAAAAAAAATCAATAATATTGCAATAGGCTTACCATTCATGGTGTTACTGATGGTAAATTAATCGAATGAATCAGTGTTCGAAGGTTCCGCAACTTTTCCTTGGCCAACTTTTAAAGGAAATAGAAATATTATTTGGACCGACTCATCCTCCCACGTCTATATTTTGCTGTTAATCTATTATTAACGAGGAATTACAATCGAGTTTTTCAATTTCCGGATGCAAGCGAGGATAAAGCAAAATTCATAAAATACAACTCCATTTGTATAAAAAAACTTTGTGTAGTCAAGCAAGCCTAATATTTCCAAAGGTAAGAAACCCTCTTCGTTTGGTTTTATTATCGATTGGGGCTATCACCTGAAGGATACGTACCAAACGATTGAGAGCTAAATATTAGTTAGAATTTTTGTAGAGGTAAAAGTTAATTTGTGATTCACTAAACTAAAGAGGTGAGTAATCTATTTTGGAACATGAACTAATCATCAATTGGAATATGGTATCAAAGGCTGCTAGATATCGTAAACAAATGAACAACTAAGGCTTCTAAATTATAAGATGAAGTTAAACATCAACATAAAAAATGGCGAACCTCTGGTGACGGCGACCATTCAAGAATCAGTCCTCCACAGCAGTCAATTACCAAGAAATAGCAGATGCGCAGATCAAAGACCTCTAGACCTC
Source organism: Ceratothoa steindachneri (assembly GCA_963969495.1). NCBI lineage: Eukaryota > Metazoa > Arthropoda > Malacostraca > Isopoda > Cymothoidae > Ceratothoa > Ceratothoa steindachneri. The sequence goes on along the minus strand of OZ018332.1, from coordinate 137,341,090 downwards.
AGGCCTACTAGAGTGCTTCGGAGCACTCAAATTCCAGAATGTTACACTTGACTAACGTAAATCCCAGATTTATTGCGATGTCTGCACAGGAAAGCAATGGCCGTATGTTTGAGAGGGTGTTTCCGCCGCCCTGCTTTGATTTTCTCATCCAGGGATTAAAGTTTCCAAAAGGCGCTTAGATCGCGTTTCACGAACCTGCGTACAATACTCGGCATGCCCCTACGTACAATTTTAATGCGGAAAATTACGGCGACACACTGTTGACCCTGTCCATCACTGCGACACAACCTCTAAACAGTTTGGAAAATTCCACCGGGACATCGATGATCAAATATTTTCTGCCATGGCCAAGCCAATCATATTTGTTAAAATGCTATATAGTTTTATTCGTTGGTTGGAACCTCTTGAGTGACAGTTCAAGTCGTCTATTTAAGGAACTCACTCGTGCCTTTTCCACCAGGCATGAATAACATAACTAACAAAACACTTCCAAGTCTAGATGAATCATTCGTGGCAGTAGCAATACCTACTCTGGTTGAAGACCTGGCCGTAGCGGCGGCCTATCAACCTCCACGACGAGATTACTTGCCGATCCCTAATTTTTACAACCTCTTCGGGCGCGGGAAACTGACATTGCTTGGCGGTGATCTTAATGCCAGATGCCAAGCATCAGGCTACGGAAGCACCGACCAAAGGGAAAGAAACTTGGAGCTGCTACTCGAAAGAGACAGAATCCAGAGAGCCGGGCCAGATTTCCCGACCTTCTTAACACAACGTTCGGCAACAAAACCGGACATTGTGTTAACATCAAAAATCTTCCCCTTCAACATCGTCAATGAGCCCGGACCAGTGGTACAGATCGATCACATCCCGATTCTCACTACTATCTCGCTTGCACCAATACTCAAGCCCGTTCCGCTTAGGAAAAGTTATGCGAAAGCTGACTAGGAGCTATATAGAGAGATATTCAGTACATACCAACCAACTGATCTGGGAGACGCTAATCTCGAAGAGATTGATGAGGAGATTAACAAGATCACAGATCTCTCCATTCAAGCCGACGAAAGATGTGTTCCCAGAATCTCCTATAAAATGCTCCCACAACCTGTGTGGACGAACGAGACGAGAGAAATCGCCCGAGAACATAGAGCAATCTATGATGAGATCGGCAAGACATGAACCAATAGGGAAAGGACGGCCAGAATGAGGCATCTAAGCGTGGAACTGAAAGACATCATAACAGAAAAACAAAGAACAATATGGAATGACATCATTGGAAGACTGGACAGGGAGAGCAATCCTGTAAAATTTTGGAATAATATCCGAAGAATTAGGGGATTGCCTCCCAGACCCAGAACCCAAATTAAAGAAGGAGACGCATTGATAGAGAACCCAGAGTCTCTCGAAAGAAAATTTAGATCACACTGGCAAGAGAACGACGACTTCAACCAAGACTTCGAAGACCGACTGCTCGACGACCTCGGCACAATGATACATAGAACTCACCCCCATCCGCAAGTATCTTAGGAAAGAGTGATGGTTGACCACGGATGCCCAATAACTGTCGAAGACACCTTGAACGTCATAAGGTCCTTCAAACAGAGGGCTCCAGGCTGGTCTGGGATTACGAAAAACAACCTCGTAAATGCCCTAAGGCAAATTATTCAGGGATTGGCGAACACAATGAACGCCGCCCTAAATACAAGCTATTTCCCTGATGGATACAAAATGGCCAAAATCATCTTTATTCCAAAGAGGAATAAGCCCCTAGACCAGGCGGCAAACTATCACCCGATCTCTCTTCTTGAGATACAGGGTAAAATCTTTGAAAAATTTTTAGCGAATAGGCTACAGGCTCAACTGAGCGAGTAAGGAGCGCACAACCCACAACAACATGAGTTCCGCAAAAAGGGGCACAGGCACCGCCCTAGAACTCCTAACTGAGAAAGTAGCATACACCCAAGCGAACAGGTTCTATGTAGACATTGTGTTGAGGGACGTGCAAAAGACCTTTAATAAAGTCTGGCTGGAAGGACTTCAATACAAGATCCTGAACCTCCAGCTAGACCAAATCCTGGACAGGATCCTCTGTGACTTCATCATGGACAGAAGGGCGTGTCTCATGATTGAAGGACACAGAGGCCCCGAATTCAAATTAAAGTCGGGCGTTCCTCAGGGAAGCTGCCTGAGTCCTCTGCTTTACTTGGTCTTCACCATCGACCTCCCAACTCCGGTGCACAGGTACACGATGTATCTGCAATACGCAGATGACGTCACACAAATTGTCCCGTGCCCGGAGAGGAAAGCAAGGGCCCAGGTGGCTCACACGATAGCGGAAATCAACAACATCAGCCAATTCGAGAGACGATGGAAAATGAGGACCAACAGGGACAAATTCAAAATTGTCCCGTTGAACCGCGAGTTGACATGGCCCATCATCATAGATGGGAGGAGATACGGCTACTCTGCCGAAGGCACCGTCCTGGGCCTTAAAATCACCGACCATGGATACTCGAGACACCACATGGAGATCCAGAACCTGGCAAGGAGAGAAATCTCCAAGCTCTACAGGCTTAGAGATCTTAGCTCGGCCAACATCAGGAAAATATATATGATGTATGTCCGGGCTATGCTGATCTACCCCGCAGTGGTGTCCCAAGCGGCTAATAAAACCTCGATGAAAAGTCTCCAACGTATCCAGAACACTGCCTCTCTGCTTATCAACAAAGCAAGAAGGCGTGACCGAATTAGGCAAAGCATTTTGCACGGGAGGAAACGGTTGAAGCCCATCAATGTCGTCACCCAGAAACTGGGCAGTCTGGTCCAGTCTGACGAATGGTGTCATTCCAGAACTGCAGGGAACAGGTGGCAGGCTAAATATACCTGCGTGGCTACGGGCGAAAGCCTCACGCCGAAGCCGGTTCCCGAGCACAAAACTTTGTTCACAAGAAGAAATTACACCAATATACACATAAAAATATCACAACACATCACATCTAAATCACTACAGTCAATAACAAAAAATTAGATTATCAAACATTACAAACAACACAGAAATAGCTTTGTCGGCAAGAAAGCTATGAAAGGCTTGAATGCTACAAACCTTATTACACTGAAAGTTAAAACAACAGAGAAGAAGAAGCAAAATACAACAAGAAGAACATTAAAAACACACGAAGGAACATAAACAGATTTAAAAAACAAAATAAAAACACAAATAAAGGCAAAATGAAATAAATTAAAAATAAAGCGATGCCCTCCTTACTAGGGCAAAATACCCCCCTCCCCATCTTTAATTTTCACCCACTATATCTTCCACTATACCATCTTCTTCGAAAAAACTGAGTACATCATCATCATCCACCAGGCATAGTAAAATGACTACGGAGCACCAAGAGCAACAGGCTTATTGAGCCCACAGCGATGAGAGCCACACACCCAACTTTCTGGGTGAGATCACTTTCCTTAGGTCTTCTGTCTCTTGTCACGTCCCTGAACGATCTAATCTATAGAAATGGACTGCGAATGCCCGGCGATTTCGTAAAGATCACTTCTCATCCCATCTTCCGATCCAATTCCTTTACTTATAGGCGCCACATTTACCAGATTAGGCCGAGGCCGATCTCACCCAAAAGGGTAGTTTACATTTACAGAGACTTACGTCTATGCATCTCCCTTCGATTTCGTTCGAGTAAACGGCGTTAAAGATCCGTTAAAAGAACCCTTCGGCGAGCCCTTCCAAGGCTATTCCAAGCCACGTCCAATCCAATTTAGAGGTTCTTACTCACAAAATGAAGCAGTTTCATAGTATCCACTCTGAGTTTAGGAAGACATTTATTAAATTTTCTATTGTCGAAGTTTGTAATTAACTTTTATGGTCGATGGTAAAAAACCCTAGCAAATATTTTCCATTATTCTTACTTTATTTATAACATTTGTTTCTTACAGTATTATATTTTTAAATACCTTTAATTAAAGTAGATTTTAAATAAAATTGAAAAATTAAAATAAAGTCTCATTTTTCATGAAAATGCTGTTTTTTTTCTCTTTTGTCCGATTTAAAATTGATTGAAATTCATTGTGTTAGTAATAAAAAATTATTGAATAAACATATCTGAAACTATAAATAAGTGTAATATATAAAAACGATTAGAAATCAACTACATGTACACGCATTTAGGGTGACGATGCCAGACCAATATTGTATTTAGGGTCGCAACGCCAATAGTTTGCCATCCACTGCCTGAGAGGCAAGAAGTCATATAAGCCTACTATCCAGTCTTGTTTTCCGCATGCTAGATTAGCGCATTTTTTTCGCATGCGTGGTCACGCACTTCATGAGAGGGCAAAGCGCAATAAATTTAGGGAGGGAAGGGGCCATATGATAGTGGAATAGGAAGGTTATCCAGTCCAGGCACCTACTAGATTTAGTAAGCCCAAGAAAAATTGCGGAATTTTTGCGGTTGAAGGCTCGAAGAAAGCAAGATTTCCCTGGATGCTGTTTTTGAGTTGCAGCTCGAAGGAAGTGACTCAGAGTGAAAGGTTGGGTAGATTGTTCGAGGGACCCGAATTCAGAGCGATAATTTGGCTGAACGGGAGAAGGTTTGAGCATCCGGGATGCAAAGGGAAGAAGAGCCCTTGGTTAGAAATAATGCAAATCGTGATCCTTAAGGTATGATAATACAGAAGGTTTTATCTCTTCCTCATGGCGGGAGTAAATGGGCATTTTGGAGTGTAAAACGGGGGTATCTGAAGATTCTCAGTCAATTGGGGGGATTACACGTTCTAAATAAGGACGTAGAGGATTAAATCAGGACATGTTACGTTTGTTACATAGCCAGAACGGGGTAGATTTAGATAATGAAAGCGCTACTTAAACCTGCTATACTTATAGTCAAAACCCTTGAATTCTATACTAATAGATATATTGGATCCTATGCCGAGTAGTAGTACATTTAACAAGTATTTCTTGTCAATTATGTGCGAATCTACTAAATACATAGAAATGTTCTCCTTTGGAAAGCGACGTCTAAAAATGTAGTTAATTAAATGTTTGACTCGAGTAAGACTTCCAGTTACACTTCAATAGAGGCGTCTCGTTGTCAAAGTAATACAAAAGTACATGTAAGAGAGAATCCAGATCAAGGAGGGAGGGATCCTACTTTTATTTTCGCCTATGGACAGTGTAAATTCGGACCTCAGTTTTACGCCGTTTGAACTAATCAGTGGAATTAGAATGCTAACGTGTGAGGAGTTAGTGAGCGATCTGCCTTAACGTATCTTAGTGAGTTAAATAGTCAGCTCCATGAATTTAATCGTATCGAGCACGAAAATTGGTGCAAGAGTCAGTTAATTATGAAAAAGAATTACGATAGAAACGCTGTGGCTAGAGAGATTAAGCCCTACGATAAGATGGTTCTTTTTTTCCCTGATAGTTAGAGTCCTTTGGGGATTTAAAGAAAAAGGTGAAAGATGAATAACAAAGTAAGTGACGAGAATTATATAATTAAGTATATTGACCGAAAAAAAGTTGCTGTGTCATATTAATAATCTATAGGAATATTATGAGTTGGACATAGTCATGGTAGCGGTGACCGGTTCCGTAGGGCCCGAAGCTTCTGCAAGGCGTCTAGAGAGGCGAGCGGATTGGACGAAGCAGCAGAAGAAGAAGCAATCTGCGAAGTTGGAATCCACCTTTGCCCGATTTTTCTTCCATAGTGGCATCTCTTACGGACTTGGTTAGCCCCAAAGTGCCTTCCAACTGTGGGCTTTCGGAGCAAAGCTCATTTCAGCAAATCAAGGGTATGCTGGTTTCTGCCCCGCTTCTGAAATAACCTAACTTCACTGATGCTGCACACGTGGGCGTCGATGCTGTGCTATCACCGAAGGCCAATTATGAATTTCTTCACCCTGTCACCCACACTTGAGAAATTAAAAATTTAGCACATGCATGGTGCTCATAATTTGTATGAGCTCAGTGATCGATCACAATCCGTTGAAGTATTTAAATAAATTTAAAACAAAGAACAACTGATTACTACGGTTGCCTTTGGTCGAGAAACCTTATGAAGATAAAATGAATGTAATGGTATATGCATTGTCTAGTTAACCTTAGCTACCTAATGGTTTATTTTTGTCTGTTTTTTTAACTTATTATGGTGTAGATTTCGCCTGTTTATATTTCATTCGCTTAGTGTATTATAAAGCGTATATGAATGATTTCGCAGCCATAGTGTGTTTGCGATTAGCATGTTAATTAAGTATGCTTTTATTTTATTTTGCCTCGACCGTGTATGATAGTACTGGAGATAAATGCAAAGTTAGGTAATTGGCAATGCAATGACAAGAATATGTGGAAAATACCAACTTAGATTGTTGTAATAATTGTTTCTTGAATTGTACTCTTCTGACTTGCATTATGTGCCTTGTTAGTGTATAGATAAAAAAAGAGAACTAAGTTGCGGTTTTCTTTCTTTAGCGGTGTCGTGAGAGAGCACCTTTTTCGGCTTAGGCCTGAACATTTTGCCATGGAAGACAGAATTTTATGGCAGGAGCCAAACGAGCCAGTTTTATGGTTAAAACGAGAATTGTTTAAGATATGGAAATTTGAGAAGTAGAATTTGGTTTGTAGCAATTAGGAACGCTTTTATATAAAACTGTCGAAATGCATTTAGGTCAAGAGAAATGGGTTTGTTTGTGCGAAAGGAAAATAGGTTTTCCTTTCATACTAAGTATTTGCTTGCATTTTAAAGGTTTCCATTTACGGGTTTTATTCATAAAAGTTAATAATTCATTTGAAGTGATCAAATCTGTACAATTTGCATAAATAAGAACACACTCTTGACCCACAAAGACCGTACGGTGCTACCTATATACCTAGCAAAAGAACCTGAGAACTCCTGAACCGTAAAGAACTATCAGGGATCATATTAGTAATCTAAAATCGATGTGTGCTGACAATTTTGAATTCGTGGCCCATTGCAACAATGAGATTTGCCGTTGTATCTTAGAATAAATATATATTCAAATTTTAAAGCCTTCCTTCAACATCTGTTCTCCTCCTCTAAATCCCCCCCCCCTCCCTGCCTCCCTTTCCAACCAAACATTTTCCTTTTTGTCCCTCTTCACTATCTTAACCAGTTGAGTTTCTCTAATAGTTCACTTGGTAAATTTGTTTTATTCCCATTTAATTCCTTTTCCTTAATAATTTAAATTTTGCATCATGTACCGATCATTAAATTAAAGATATTTAGTTGATAAATCTAATATTTAAAGAATTAATAAATAAGACAATCTGTCAACGGTCATTAAAAATAGCATTAATGTTAATAATACCTTTCTATTTCATTCTTGAATATTTATTAACTGTTGATTCATTTAGACGGAGCTGAAAATGGGCAGGTAACCTGAGACGTTGTCATTAAAGAATAATTACTATGGATACCCCTTCATTTCTGGTTCTTCAGTTTATTCTGGATATTTATGTATATATATATATATATATATATATATATATATATATATATATATATAATTTCACGGTGAAGATAAGGACACATAGGAGGCTGAGGTACATGTGATTTATTTATGGAACAACGTTTCGGGCGTATCACCCATCTTCAGGTTCTAAAACATAAAGTAATCTAATACAGTTAAAGAATATTAAAAATATTAAAAATAATCAGGTTATGACTATGTAGGTAAATCAAAAATTAGAAAATAACTCAGGAATTTAAAAGTCAAGAGAATCAAATTATCAATCTAATATAACACTATTGAAACGAAAAAAACTCACAAAAAACAAAAGTACATAATTACTGTATAATATTGCTTACCGATAATTCAGGAATTTAAAAAGCAAGATAATCAAATTATTAATCTAATGTAATCACTATTAACACACAAAAAAAAAGCAAAAACACAAAAGTAAAAAATTACAGTATAATATTGCTTACCGATGAAGTTCAGGAGAAATCAGAAAGTGAAGAAATTATAAAGGATGTGGCTTAAAGATGGATAGGAATTTGATTGGTTGGTTGTTAAATAAGAGAAGGTTGGTTGGTTGTTGAATGAGGTAATTAAAATTAAGAAATAAGAAGAGGAACAGCGGTATTATCTATGTTGAGTGTAGGAGATTTTGTACGTATTAGTAGGGATTCCAAAATTCTTAGACTATATTCATTGTTATTATGACCAATTATTTTGAAGTTATCTATGGAACATTCTGTCTTGCATTGTATACTATGATTTCTAATTACAGAAGCTTCCTTCTTAGACAATATTTTACCAGTGCGATGGCTTATTCCCATGTGAGAACAAAACCTCTCTTTCAATGAGCGAACCGTACTACCAATATAGGTTCCTTGCAAACAACAAGGACAAGTAAAAGCATAAACAACAAGGCTGCTCATTTCTAGAGGAAGTTTGTCTTTTGACGAGAAAAAACTTCCTATGGAAAGTGGGTTAATAAAAGTGATTTTGAATTAGAATTGAATTACCATTGAATTAGAGAGTAACTATCAACTTCCTTTTCTAGACGTCATTATAGAAAAAACTGACAAACTAACTACCTCAATATACCTAAAGCCTACCTTTAGTGGCCTAGGAATCAATTTTTTCAGCCATTGTGACTTGTCACACAAACTCAGTGCAATTAAATCTCTAATATATAGAGGTTACCATCTCTCCTCCAATTATTCCCTAATGCACAATGAATTCCAGACTCTAAAGTCTTATTTTAAAAATAATTGTTACCCCCCACCTTTGGTTGACAAACTAATCAATAATTTTCTTACCAAAATTTACTCTCCATCCTTTCTCTCATATAATGTTCCCAAAAATGAAAAAAAAATTTCGTAGTACCAGAAATGGGACCTTACAATAAATTATTCACTAGAAAATGCAACAAATTACTTAAAAAATATTTCTTTCATACCAACTTCAAAATCACTTTTATTAACCCACTTTCCATAGGAAGTTTTTTCTCGTCAAACGACAAACTTCCTCTAGAAATGAGCAGCCGTGTTGTTTATGCTTTTACTTGTCCTTGTTGTTTGCAAGGAACCTATATTGGTAGTACGGTTCGCTCATTGAAAGAGAGGTTTTGTTCTCACATGGGAATAAGCCATCGCACTGGTAAAATATTGTCTTAGAAGGAAGCTTCTGTAATTAGAAATCATAGTATACAATGCAAGACAGAATGTTCCATAGATAACTTCAAAATAATTGGTCATAATAACAATGAATATAGTCTAAGAATTTTGGAATCCCTACTAATACGTACAAAATCTCCTACACTCAACATAGATAATACCGCTGTTCCTCTTCTTATTTCTTAATTTTAATTACCTCATTCAACAACCAACCAACCTTCTCTTATTTAACAACCAACCAATCAAATTCCTATCCATCTTTAAGCCACATCCTTTATAATTTCTTCACTTTCTGATTTCTCCTGAACTTCATCGGTAAGCAATATTATACTGTAATTTTTTACTTTTGTGTTTTTGCTTTTTTTTTTGTGTGTTAATAGTGATTACATTAGATTAATAATTTGATTCTCTTGCTTTTTAAATTCCTGAATTATCGGTAAGCAATATTATACAGTAATTATTTACTTTTGTTTTTTGTGAGTTTTTTTCGTTTCAATAGTGTTATATTAGATTGATAATTTGATTCTCTTGACTTTTAAATTCCTGAGTTATTTTCTAATTTTTGATTTACCTACATAGTCATAACCTAATTATTTTTAATATTTTTAATATTCTTTAACTGTATTAGATTACTTTATGTTTTAGAACCTGAAGATGGGTGATACGCCCGAAACGTTGTTCGATAAATAAATCACATGTACCTCAGCCTCCTATGTGTCCTTATCTTCACCGTGAAATTGAAGATTAGACTGGTCAGCAGCAACTCATATGACTATATATATATATATATATATATATATATATATATATATATATATATATATATAATGGAATGGAGGATATCACATTGACGTGATGTATATCAGTGGAATATAATAGTAAACCATAATATTTGAATCAAGATTTTATTTATAACTCTCGGACTCGTTTCGGCAACATGCCATTTTCAACTAATAATGAAGACACTAGGCAAGGAGCAGAATATATACATATAAGGTAAGACACATCCTAAACAAAATAAAACAGCAGGAAACAATCTGGAAAAATATATACTCGAGTAAATCTGGCGTGAATGACAAGCTAAACAAAATGAAATGGAACCGGAAACAATCTGGAGAGTTGCTAATCCCCAAAACGCATTGCATCCGGGGACTTATAGATATAGTTTATCTAAAGCAAAATCTACTCATTACCGTCCTAAGGATAAAAACAAATTTAGTAATAGGAAGTGTCTATCCCTTCCTTTTTCTCACATCCTTAAAGGAGTGAACAAAGTTATTTCCCCAGGCCTAACCACATTTAAATACCCTTTTTCTATCCTTAAATATTTTCCTTCGACAAAGCCCGTGGATCAGCCAAGTGAAGCAGGTGTATATTTAATCCCATGTAGCTCTACAAAATGTCCCTCATTCTACATAGGAGAGACCGGAAGAACCTTAACAAAACGAATTTAGGAACATAAAGGTGATGTCAGACGAAGGAGTACCACATCCAGTATTTTTAATCATATTGGCAATTTCAACCACCAAATTGACTATTCAAAGGCACAAATCATATAAAATTGTAAAGATTTCCGTAAAAGAAAAATAGTAGAATCTATATTAATAGGAGAAATTCCCAATTTTAATTTGTCAGATGGACAATTGAAATGCAGCCCTCATTCTCGTAACCTCATCGTAAACAGCTTAGTCAACGATCTTAGACTTACACCTCCTGATTAATGACCTTTTTCCCCCGTTTTGTGTTTCTATGTGTTTTTTCTGATCTGTACTCTATTTATAGACTTTTATAACAATCGCATTCTCAGTATACAAGTGAAGAGGGTATGATAAACTACATACCGAAACTAGTCTCGTAAACTTTTGGCTCCTATACAGTGGTTTCCCTATCATATATATATATATATATATATATATATATATATATATATATATATATATATATATATATATATATGGAATAAATCACACAGCAAAAAAACAGCAGATAAAAAATAAAAGAAATATCTTTTTCGTTGGAAAAAGGGCTTCTCCTTATGGCGAAAAAATCCGTGCTAAGGGTGGGGATTGATCTAAGCAGTACACTTCTTTTTCCTTGAGGTATGATGCATTCGAAATATATATATATATATATATATATATATATATATATATATATATATATATATATATATGGTCAGGTGAACACGGATCGTACTGCTAGTGGTTTTTGGTTATAAAAACTAAAGTTTTAAAGTTAGCAGAAATCCCAAGTGTCCAACAGGTAACTCACATAAATATCTCTATTTTCCCACATACACAACTTCGAAATATGTTTACCAGTTCAGATTTATGGTGTCATTTTAAAAAAAAATTTTTTTTGTACGGATCGTCACCATGTAATGTAGGACACGCTCAGTACGCCCTTAGTACCATTTTTTGTGTAAAATCCTTTATATGCACAATTGAAATTTAAGGATCTAATACTACTAAATGGTACACAAATGTTATGAAAAGACATATAATATATAAAAAACAGTTAGAATTGTTATCTCACAACATTTTCAGATTGGTATAAAAAATAATATAAAAAATAATAAATTTCTTAATTTTATAGAACATGTTTGAACAAGTAATGCACAGCTCTCATTGTTTATCATTGCATAAATATCTTAATAACCTCATTGGGTAATGTAAAATCCCCACTTTACTGCAAAATGCCACTGGAAAATTGAAAATTGAAAATTTTCAAAATATTTTAAAAATATAAACACTTATCCTATTACTTAATACACTTAGCACAGCATTATATATAGTTGAATCCTGCATCTAATGTAAAATAATGTTAGATAATAACCCAAATAACATCATTTAACACTGATAAATTGGTCAACTTTGCACTTTAATATCTTGTATTTGTATTCAATTTTTGGTCGTTTTTTTTCACATTTAAAACACAAAACAATGTTACCTGATCAACCTACATTACTTTCTAAATGAAATCTTTACTAGTATAATTTTCACGAATTTGCAAATTTTATACGGACCGTGTACTAGGCGCCATTTTATGTAAACTGTAAACACAGAAATCCCACGCTGGTCATCGTTATGAAATCACACTCATCTTCTTTTACACTGATCATATTCACCATGGAAACCATAACCAGCGGAATCACGCAATACTCACGAACACTGTGGACTATAATGTAACTCGTTATAATTACATCAGACACGTAAAATATAAAAAAAAACTTACCTAGCAAACCAAAATGGCGTTGGAGCTCTGCGGGAAGAAGAGGGTGGTAACGTCACATCAGATCCGTTTTCTATGTGAAAGGTAAACTGAATCAAACCTATATTTTAGCAAGAAGGCGTTTTGTACGGTCCGTGTCCACCCTACATGTTCGAGATGAAGGTGAAAACAAGCACATTGTTTAAAATCATCTTCATTTATCTGGATTTGAACGTTTCGAGGACTTTAAAATAATCAGTAATACCCCCATCCCACATCCCAACGAACTACAAATACGAGAATCGCTCTTCATCCTGAAACTCAAACCTAATTTAAATATAGCATCCAATGTCTACATTGTATTCTAAATTAATGGAATTTTTTATTCTTGCATTAAGTAACTTATCCTAAATTGCACTATTCAATTTTAGTATTTTAGCAAACTAGAAATTTGAATCCTTTACTTTCTTGTTTTTTGATGCCCATTCTAAGGCTAGGTCATCGAAGATGATTTTAACAATAACTGTTTGGTTTTCACCTTAATATTGAAACACTGATTTGGAAGAAGCTTAACAGTTCCATTCCATCAATGATGGCATGGAATAAAAATAGATTAAATATACAGGACATGATAAAATTTTCCTTTCAAATTGTGTGTATTAAATTCGAACAATTCAGCTTATCTAATTGGGTGAACAGAGCCAAGAAAAATGAAGGGGGAGGGGTAATTAAAACAGTGCAATGATTGTCAGACTAATGGTTACGTAGACTTCAATGAGCTGTTGCTGGATCATATCTAGTCTTGTTTCTCTCAAATTCCATCAGAGTACTGTCTTAGGTTGTATTCCTTTTGCCTCTTATTGGGAAATGGAATGAATCCAGCGTTTTTACCTCAATGTTGCGATATTTGCCAACTGCCGTATCAGTCAATTTGTGAAAATAAAATTTCCAGAGCTACTAGAGCCAGCGAAAAACGAGAAAAATCAATTTCGCGAATTTGCATTCAAATCATTACAATAAAATCAGTCAGTATCCTTTAATTTCACATAAACCATTACAAGATAATTATTGTTGTTTCTTCGACATTTACACCTTGAAAAAATGACCTCTTAGCTTTGTGTCCTCACGAAGATTTTAAAAAGAAACCATTACACACACTTCTTAGTTTCCTGACAAAATGCTGGTTAGATAAAGCTCTTCAACAGCTTGAAAAACTGGTCGAGTTAACGTTGACTCCAATAGGAGGGTCTTCAAGACACTGAGTGCAAATGACCGAGGGTCCCTGGGATTTGGGAACGAGTCCATGAGCAAGTTGAGGTGGGCGTTGGGGTGAGGGGACGGGAGTTAGAGTATGGTGAGGTTAGGTGGGAGGGGGGTATTCGGTCATTTGTACTCCACGTTTTTGTATACCTTACCACTGATTTTCAACTACCAATACTCTATCAGAACATTCATTCTCCCATTTAATGAGCAGCATACATAACACACAAGAAATGGACAAGAAGAACAACTTTCAAGCTTAGACTTGATATCCACTGAAAAACAATAGCTTCTTAAATATCTGAACACGACCAGTACAAACAAATAATTTTACACGTTTACTGAAAAGGACGTAAAAATCGAATAAACATAATGTAAGTAATAGATAAAATACCTGTTTTTTTATCTTTATTTTATAATATTGTTCAAGGAATAATCTGTCTGCTGCACTTTCCACCCACCCCTTTCTGTTCCCTGAGAGCCTTCAAGAGCTTCTTGAAGTCCCATATCTTCTCTCAGGTCTTTTCTTATTGGTAGACAGGTGCTCTTTCAAGGCCCATAGATTTGAAGAGTGCCATACAAAAATTCCTTACTATTATTATTTTGGCTTAAATCTCTTCCCCAACGACCAAAGGATTATCTGATGGTTCATTGAGTCTTATATATATACCGATCAAGGAAAAACAGTGAATTCAAGCCTGCGTCTTCATGGGCTCCTCGTTTCTTAAGCCGCATCTTTACTACTTGGTTGCAGGCCTCATCCCCAAAGGAGAAGCGAGGACCGTTAAATGGCGCAGTTTCGGATCTCCACCATTTATTTCTTTTACGAGAATATTTATTAAACAGATTTCGTATTTAATTTTAATCATTTGTATTATTATCCCTTTTATTATTACTACTTGGTCTTCTGTGACCCTCACAGTTACCCCTTTCAGTTCTTTCTCTACACATTGATCGATTGATAATAGTATGTCATTCTCTGTACAGCTGAAAGATGGTTAGTGACGCTCCTCCGAAACTATTCATGTACTATTTTCTTATCTAGGTAGTTACAAGATGTCAAATTAATCCTTAATAAAGCTTTTTTATAGGTAAATATGTTCTGAATATAAGTCATCTATTAATAAAAGGAGGTAGGAGTCCTCCACCCCCATTCCATATGTTTATGTACGGGATCCTCTTATGTGCATCATACTGCACGAAACAAAGAGATAAAACGACAGTATCTAGACTGAATTTATTTCCAATCCGTTTCGACGGAGACATCCATCATCTTCAGTCTCTGACGGACTAATGAATAGAGTAAGATGTTTAACATAGAAATACACAAATGTACAAATCGAAATTTAACTAGGATGCTGGTGCAGGGAGACATTTTTAGAAGGAGGTTTGATTAAGGCTTTACTTGTCAAAAGGATTGTGGTTGAAATAACCAACAAACGAATTGAAATTTTCAATTTCCGCGATCAGAAAATGTTTATTTATGCGCTTGTGAATATTATAGCTGGAAATATAAATTATTTTAGTCTTTGCAAAGTCAATATATAGCATTGTATCCATTAGATATAATAGATATGTAAAAAGCTAAATTGAAGAATGGTTTTACAGGCGGATGTTGCATTTGTGTTGTTTTGTTCTGGTAGGACATTTACAACTTTTATCAATGTATATTATATCTTTATTTGAGGGGCCTGCGTTTGATAAATTACTTCCTATGGCCTGTTTAAATTTAAAGTCGAGATTGAAACGAACCAAGGATCACACATATACACATGCTCGCACTGCAACAGGCCCCTCACACATGAGCACACCACACTACGATGCAACACATACATAAATTGTACTGCACATCCCTGAAGAACACTAGATATCGCTTTCTGCGCACCGATACTGCCAATGCGCACGTCATGGAATGTAATTCACGACGTCCAATCAGACCAAAATCCAATCCTCATCAAACTCGAGCTTAATCACTCTATCAGACAGATACAAAACAGACACACACTCTAGAACAAGAAAATTGGGAAAACTTTACACTAACCATCGAACACAACCTTAGCGACTTCAATATCACAGATTTAGATGAAACATTCAACCACCATTCAGATCAAAGGCGGACAAACTGCAGCTCGCGGGCCGCATACGGCCCGCGAACGCTTTTCATGTAGCTTGTTTCATTTCAGAATTCGACAAAATATTGAAAATTAACGCGTGAGAACAAATCCAATTAAATAGAGAAATACACTGACAGATCAGATCACTAACACGAGACAATACAAAGAGTACTGTATCCAAATAACCTAATGACCGACCTAATCAACACACACAAAAGATCACATTATATGATAGCTCATCCACCAGTCCCAAAAAACTGGTTTCAAAGTTACCCCCGGATGCAATGTGTCTCGGAGATTAGCAACTCTCCAGATTGTTTCCGGTTTCATTTCATTGTGTTTGGGATGTGTCTTACCGTATATATACTGTGTTTCTTGCCTAGTTTCTTCATTATTAGTTGAAAATGGCATCTTGCCGTTACTAGTCAGATAGTTATAAATAAAATCTTGATTCACATATTGTGGTTTACCATTATATTTCACATACACACACACACGCACATATATATATATATATATATATATATATATATATATATATATATTAGGACAGGTTTTATTGAAAGCGACCGCTAGTCTCGTGTTAATAATTTTGTTTTCAATCTTCTCGATTTGTCTTATGTTCGCATTTTTCTTCATTGTTCACCCCGTGAATAAGCCTTCCGAAGCTCATTAGAGACTGATATTTATTAATTTGAAAAAATTGGAAAGAAATTAATGCACCTTAGCACTTTCTTTGATTATACTAACGAGTTTCAATAAAACAAGTATCATCTTCAGAGTTAGAATGGGAAATTAATATATGTATTCCAAGTTACATATTTTAAAAAATGTGTTAAAAAACTGACGAATGGAATGGAGACACGTGTAGGAGAACTAGCAAGCTGAGGAGGTGCAGGTGGGGATTGGTCGAGGAAGTGGAAGTTGGTGACCGAAGAGGAGGAGGGGTAAGTTGCTTGCCAGAGGTGACTAGTGGCTTGAGGCAGCTGTCCTAAATGTACCTGGCTCTCGATTTTCTCTTCTTGCAGTTGGCAGGATTTCATGGGAGTTGGATTGCATATTTAGGCTTGGTTGGTTTTCTTGAATATATGTTGCTTCAAGGAGGAGCAATAGGCGTTTGTTGGGAGTACAGTCTAAATTTTTTGTTTTCTTCCATCATTTTTCTGTTAAGGCAAGTTCCATGTATTTCTTGTGTATGTTTTTAGGTGCACCACTGTTCAGATGGTATGATATTCTACTTGAGAGTGTGGCTCCGGTCATTCCGATATACGAGTTAGGTAAGAGCTCAGTCTCCTAAGGTACCTATGTACTCATATATCAAATGGGTCCTTTGTTTGGGTTGAGGAGTAGGTTTGGAGTTATTTTTCATGAAAAGAGTTGATGTCCATCTATTTTGATAGTAGATGCTTAGTGCGATATTTTTTTCGGCATTCTTGAGTTTTATTCGTCGGTTAATAATGTCCTTGATTGCTCTCTCGTCTGCATGGTGTTCTGTGCTCATAGAGTTCTTGTAAAAGAGTTTTATAATGTTTTCTTTGTCTCTATTTTGGTTCTTCTGGGGTTCTGACAGGTACCATGGGTCCATTTTAATTATTATAACTGTCTTATTTCGTATTGGAGAATCCGTTGTTAACGAGTACCTGGGACGCTCTCTCAAGTTCATTGTGTGTATCCTACCATGTAGTGCAGTGGGTGAAGGCACGGTTAATATATGATGTGATCACGCGTGTTGGGTAGCGTTTAGGGCATTCGCTGTCTGCATTCATGCAAGTGCCGGATGGGTGGCTTTAACATCTACTTTGGTCGTTATTATTTCATTGATATTGGTAGTAAGGATGTCGAAAAATGGTACTTAGTTGTTTTGGCTTTCTTCAATGGTGTAGGAGGGGAGAACATTCTTTAAAGGCTCTTTCCGGTTATGTATTTCCTCTTCTGTTTTTCCATTAATTTAAATGTCGTCTATGTACCTGAAGTAGATGTGGGGCTTGAGTACTCTGGAGAAAACCCTTTCTTCGACCGCTCCCGTATAGAAGTTAGCAAAGAGAACTCCCAAGGAGGAACCCATAACGATTCCATCAACTTGGCAGTACATGCTTCCATTAGGTCCATAGAAAGGGGCTTCTGAAGTGCAGATTTGTAGGATTTTCCTCATGTCTGCCCTTGGTATTCCAACTGGGGAGGGGGGCAATCATTTTGGTCATAGAGGCTAATCATCTCTTTCAAGAAGCTTACTCCCCCCTCTCCTCTCTGGCCACCCACTTTTACTTCGCCAGTTAGCCTACACATGTCTACATTTCGTTAATCAGTTTGTTAACACATTTTTTATAATATATAAACTGGAATACATGTATTCATTTCTCATTCTAACTCTGAAGATGATACTTGTTGAATCGAAACGCGTCAGTATAATCAAAGAAAGTGCTAAGGTGCATTAATTTTCTTAGACCTTTTGCAATTAATAAATATCTGTCTCTAATGAACTTCGGTAGTCTTATTCAAGAGTTGAACAATGAAGAAAAGGTGAACATATGACAAATCGAGAAGATTGAAAACAAAATTACTAACACGAGACTAGCGGTCGCCTTCCATAAACCTGCCCTGAAAAAAAAAAATATATATATATATATATATATATATATATATATATATATATATATATATATATATATATATATATATATAACTTAAATCACATGACAAGTGATATAATGGGTGCATTTAAAGGCCCAAATAAATGAAAATTGGCATCACGACACTAAAGAAGACGACCATTGAAAGCTCAAGAAAGAAAATGTGAGATATAGAGACGGAGAAAATCGTGAAAACTAATATTAACCGTTATATGAAAATAAATAAAGGAGTAGGATTCGAACCTGTGTCTTCAAGCGTACATCGCTATTGTGACCACGACGCTCATCACAATAGCGATGTACGCTTGAAGACACAGGTTCGAATCCTACTCCTTTATTTATTTTCATATAACGGTTAATATTAGTTTTCACGATTTTCTCCGTCTCTATATCTCACATTTTCTTTCTTAAGCTTTCAATGGTCGTCTTCCTTATTGTCGTGATGCCAATTTTAATTTCTTTGAGCCTTTAAATGCATATATATATATATATATATATATATATATATATATATATATATATATATATATATATATATATATATATATATATATGAATCTTGTGGCTTGACCAAAACACTTACATTAATACTTATAACAACACAGTGCTCTCATGAACGCATTATGATAGCGTGACCAAAAATCAACCATTTTGATACGTGAACAAACCCAACTTTTTATTTTAAAATTCCGAAAATTTCATCTTAAAATCTTGGATTAAATTGCATAAAGAGAATGTAGGCCTTTTCCTGCTCTGACCGCACAACCAGTAAAGCAAGTTCATAAAGTGGTTGCTACCTTTCACTTTTTCATCTTAAACACCAACTCAGCCTAAAACCCAATGGAGCTCCTATAAAAGAGATTAAGCAGAGGCTAAAGACATATTTTACGACTTCCTATACACAACCCCTACCCCAACGAAGCACAGAGGGCCGGAAAGGATAGGTGTTCACATGTCGTTCCTGGAACGTGCGGGGCCAGAGAATGGGGAGTGGAACCTCTCTGACATATACAAAACAGACCTCAACCGCATAAAAAAGAAATTGAGGCATTCAAGAGGCTGCCGATCAAATTCAAATGGGAAGGCCGCCTATCAACCTCTGAGAAAGTGGTGTAAGTGCTTCACATGGAACTGTAAGTAGGCATTACCAGGCTACACAGCAATTCCAAGGGAAGTCTGGACCGAACTGACAACGAAGCAAACATTATCCCTTTCAATATTCCCGGGCTAACCTTGAGAAGCCCTTGGCAATTATATCATTTGAAAGTGAATGTGAAACAACATAAGGGTTTCAAATTTTGTTAGAATCGGCCAAACAGTTATGATGTTATTTCCAAAACAAAATAATCCCCGGGGTAACCTTGGGAATTCCTAGGCGATTCGAAAGAGAATGTAAAACAAAACAGGAGTTTCAAATTTGGTTAGAATCGTCCGAATAGTTACAATTTTATCACCAAAACAAAAAAGCGAAACCGGGACCGACCAACATAGTGGAATGTAAAGTCGTCTGCGACTAAAAATGCCGCGTACGAGACTAGGAGAAGAGGATCTTATAACAGCCTCTAAAACAAACCAGGAGGCGAAAGAACAAGAGGAAAAAGAAAAGGAAGTACAAGGGAAGATCTTGGAGAAGAATGAAGGAAACGAACAAAATCTTGAAAGAAAAAGGGAACAGTAAAGGCAATTCACAAAGAAAATATCCCGAAGAAAACATTCAAACGGATTAGACCAGAGTAAATGAAGAGAGCCAGTAGGTACCCAACGCTTCGGAGGAAGGAGGAAATAGGACTGAGATAGCGATAGCGAAGGGCAGATTAGCGACACAGAGAAGGAAGAAGAAGACAACACGACACAAAACAAAGGTAGCTGGAAAATCAAAACCAACAAACACCATTTGAAGAAATAGAAAATCAAGGTCGAATTAATTAATTAAAAGTTTACACGACAAAGAAACATAAACACTCGAACGACTTGGTCTCGGAAAAGAATCTCCGAGAAGGGTAAATACAAATGAAGCTAGGGACCATATTACGATGACCACAACTCCTAGTAGGCGGACGTTTCCTTAGCAATGGGAAAATCCACATCCCGAAAGAAAGATGACTGTTCCTAAATACAAGAATTTAACGACATGACCAACGGAAACGAACCAGGCATCCTCAAAAACTGATAAAAGGAACAAGAAACGAAAAAAAAAAGGAATGAAACATAAGAATAGAAAAATAGACACTAATACACAAGAAACAGAAAAAAATATACATAAAGCTCATGGAAGCACACATACACAACACATAAAAGAAAACAAGACATAATAACAACAGAAATTAGCTAGACCTCTTGGCGCCTATGCAACCCTATGCAAATTTAAGATTTTTTTCTAATTTCTCCACCTTATCCCGTCTCTAATCTTTTATCTATCACTTACATTTATCCCACCACTTTCAACAAAAGAAGAAGAAGAAGAAGAAGGATATAATGAAAGTTATAAAAATCCGAGGTGGAGCTGGTCAGTCCATGTATCAAGATTCTAAGACGATAGATAAACCATAAAAAACTCCATTTGATGAGAGGATCGAAAAGAAGACCAAAAATAGATGAATAGATGATCTTCATAGATATACCATAAACTTATATATATATATATATATATATATATATATATATATATATATATATCATATATTGCCAACGTTTCGGGCTCTGGACCCATCTTCTAGGCTAGAATATTAAAGGTTTATATAAGAACAATTGCTTAACAATTATGAGAATAATGATAATTAATGGCTTTAGGCTAAAAATGTACTAGGATGTAAAACAAAAAGAAAAATATCAAAATGCAATATAAAGGACAAGATAAAAAATAAATAAATTCAAACGGAATTGATAAAGTTACAATTAGAAGAAAAGGAAAACCTCAATAAATACACAAAAATTTGTTACCTGATTCGTAGAAAGCTGTGAGCTGAATGAATGAAATTTAAAAATTATACTACCAGGAAAGATGTGATTTAGTATTAGTTGGTTCTCTGATTTATGTAGTCGGTTGGTCGAAAAACGACAACAAAAAATGTTAGCTAGTTGGTTGCTTAAGTAGTAATTAATTAATGGTGACTAGTTAAAAAAAATCAAACGAAATTAATCAGGCAATATATAACGATGTGGAAGTAGAGTCCTTATTTAACTGAGGCTGATTATATTTGATTAAAAGAGACTCAATTATGAGGAGGTCAGATTTAGATTTTGAGGCAGATAATATTTTAAATTGATTATAATCTATAGGGATTTCATATGAATAGGAATGAGATTGGACAACAGAGTTTTCTTTTATGGAGATATCCATTCCTGTTATGTAACTGACCCCAAGGTGAGCATCAAAAGAAAAGAAGAAAACTCTGTTGTCCGATCTCATTCCTATGATTGTAAAATACCTATAAATATTAATCAAGTTAAAATATTATCTGCATCAAAATCTAACTCTGACCTTCTCATAATTGAGTCTCTTTTAATCAAATATAATCAGCCTCAGTTAAATAAGGATTCTACTTCCACATCGTTATATATTGCCTGATTAATTTCGTTTGATTTTTTTTAACTATTCACCATTAATTAATTACCACTTAAGCAACCAACTAGCTTACATTTTTTATTGTTTTTGTTGTTTTTAGACCTACCAACTACATAGATCAAAGAACCAACTAAAAAAATGATGAAGGCATAAAAATAAATGAAATAATTAAATTTGGCCACCACACACATGTCTTTAAAATTGTGTGTGCAACAACAGATATGGCAGCAAAGATATTCCAACGAGGACTGCTCATGTTTAACATGAGAATTCCACCAGAGAACATGGAGCGCGAGAAACATATTAATATTCAAATGTGCTTCCGCTGCTATAAGATGGAGGACCACTTGACGCGTGACTGCACTGAGAAAGATACAGTATGTTCTAAGTGCGGGCAGAAGAACCACGAATGAAGACAGTGCAAGGAAAGTACTAAGAAATGCGTGAACTATCATGGGCCACATAGGACTATGGCAACGGCATGCCCCAAAAGAAAGGAGATAATAGAACGAAAGGAAAGAGAAGCGAGAAACGAAGAAGAAACTAGAAGAAATGCAACATACGCAGGAGTGGCTAAAGCAACTGTGAAGCAAATGCAGGAAGCACATACCCATCTAACAGTGCCACAAGGGGCATTAACAGAAGTGCTCACATGCATACTCTATGCCCATGTGATGAATATTGGGAAACCGGGCACCTTCGCTACGACACTCAATACAATGCTAGAGAAAAATGGAGTGAAGAAGATGTGATTCCTTGACACCCCCCTCCCCACCTGAAATCCTTAAAATCAACGTCACCTCAGCGTCGGCACCAACGAGCAGTGAGAAACACACTACTGAAGTGAACGCAATTTTAAACATGTCAGTGCAAAGTAATGAAAGAGACAAAATAGTACGCATGGAAGCACAGGAATTAAAACCTAAAGTCTACAGCCATGAATGCTCGCCCTCCCGAGAGGCAAGAAACAGGAAGACACCATTAAGGCAATTAAAGAAGGAAGATGCAAATGGGCATTCAAAGGAAAGACAGGAGAAGAAGACGAGGAAGAAGTACAAAAACTCTTAATGGAGGATAAAATTCGAATCTACCTTGGCGACTGAGTTACTCTCTGCCATTCTACATTTCAAAGTATAAAGAATAGTAGGTTTAAAGGTAACGAAGCAAACCCAACAAGAGATCGACAAAGATCTCTAGATGACCAAACATAATAAACAATGGAACCAGAAAGGAGAAGAAAGCTCAGCATTCTGCAAATCAACACTCAAGGATGGATTTTTAAAACATCGACATTAGGAAATAACTTCAGAGAGATCAATCCAGACATAATCTTAATATCAGAACACGGAGTAAATCCAGAAGAAAAAAACAATGAAATTACTCGATTGCACCATCATAAATACGAACCTTTAAGGCGAACGTCATGACGGGGCGGCCATAGCAATAAGAAGAGGGCTGAAGTTTAAAGAAGTTAATAATTTGGATGAGGCATACTTGGCCGTAAAGATTGAAACGGAATTAGCGCCAATAATAGTAGCCACGGGATACCAAACACCAAGAAAAAACTACCTTCCCCTGCACAACCTATTTAAAATCTTTGGCACAGGTTTCTTAACTATCCTTTTGGGAGACCTCAATGTCAGGTGCAGTGCAAGTGGATACCGCTCCAGAAACAACAGATGAGCCAAATTAGAAATGATGTTGGAAAGAAACATTTTCATGAGAATAGGACCAGACTTTTCAGCATATGTCACAGGCAATGCAGCTACAAAACCAGACGTCGTACTAAGTAACTTCAAAATGCCATACAACATCCACATGCAACCAGTTAGCTTTGCATGTAGCGACCATGTTGGAACACATTTGCTAATGAATCAATACCCGATACAGGTACCGATACCGGCGAGGAAGGATTACAAGAGAGCGAACTGGGCAGGTTACGCACAAGATCTTAGTAACTTCGTCCCAAAGGATCTCACTGACGCCAACCTGGAAGATATTGATGAGGACAACTCAAGATTAACAAGAACGATCATCGAGGCGGACGAAATATATATACCAAAGACAAGATTCCGTACTCTTCCACATCCTCGATGGACAGAGAAAATAAAGAGAAAGAATAGGCAACTAAGAGGAATACTAGACCAAATAATTCTCCATGGACCAAATAGAGAGCGATAAGAAGATATCTGAAGACGGAGAGAAGAACTGAGGCATCTCATAGACGAATAGTAAAGCCACATATGGAATAGCCTAATAGAGAAAATAGACGAAGAAAGAACACTAAAAGATAACTGGAGACTAATAAATAGACTTAAAGGCAGACCCCCGAGAGAAAAAATAACAATTGAGAATGAACGGGGAGAAAAGATCCAAAAAGAGAGGAACACATAAGAACTTTTTCGTAATTACTGGAAATCAATGTTCTCCATAACACCAAAGGAGGACGGAGACTTCAATCTAGAGATAGACAAAATGGTCCACACAGTTTTGCGAGAAAACATAAACAAGATCACTCCAGCACCAAGTGTAGAGAGAGAAAGGGAAGAAGTTCTGGGTACAGGGGCCTACATAACAACGGAAGAGATCAAAGGCGTAATACAATCATTCAAACAGAAAGCGCCAGGCCCCTCAGGAATAACCAGAATTAATCTTACCAAGGCACCTATCATAATCATCAGAACATTAAAGAATATTTTGAACGCGTACTTAAACACCGGTTACTTCCCTGATAGCTATAAACTAGCTTAAATGATATTCGTCCCAAAGCCAGGAAAACCACCAAAACACCTCAGCAGTTACCGACCAATATCTCTATTGAACTTCATGGGCAAAGTCTTTGAGAAAATCATTAACAGAAGACTAAAAGAATATCTTGAAGAAAATTACCTTTATACTGATTATCAGTTCGGATTCAGAAGAGGCAGAGACCACAATGACACTTGGCATAATAATAGAGAAGATAGCAAAGGCCAAAGCAGAGAATAACTACATCGATCTGATCATGAGAGATGTAGAAAAAGCATTCGACAAAGTCTGGGTCATAGGAATGCAATATAAGATCTTAAATCTCCAGATGAATAGCAATCTAGAGAAAATTTCCCGTGATTATGTCACAGACAGAAAAGCATATGTGAAGATCAATGGTTATTTAGGATTAGAATTTGAATTGGAAGCTGGACTTCCGCAAGGGGGCTGTCTCAGCCCCACGCTGTATTCAATATACACAGCAGACCTGCCACCACCAATAATGTCTGGCTGCCTAAACATACAATTCGCGGATGACATAAGCCAACTCGTCGTCACTCCGTACAGGAACGTACGCTGTTAGGCAAGGACAACAGCTTTAGAAATCAGCAACATCAACAACTACGAAAGAGATTGGAAGATAAGGACGAACAGGAGGAAATTTACAATAATCCCAATCTCCAGGAACAAAACAACTGAAATTTTAGTTGAAGATCAGAACTACAGATATCATAGTGAGGGCAAAGTGCTAGGACTCAAAATTACAAAAAGAGGCTACAAACAACATATAACGGAGAGGAAGAACAAGGTGATTCCGATGCTTAACTTACTCTACAATCTAAGAGGGTTAGGCATGAAAATTAAAAGAAAAATCTATCTTGCACTAGGAGGAGAGGTACTACTATACCCGTCAACCCATATCAATGTTGAAACAAGGACCAAAAAATTGTTACTCCAGAGAATACAAAATAAAGCTCTCTACCTAATCACAACACACGTAAGAGATAGAGGAGAAGACTACAGGATCTGCACCAAGAAGCCGGATCAGAAACGATCAACATCAACTTCAGGAACAGAGCGGAGAAAATAGGGAGGAAGATAGAGGATCTACGTCCGATATTTGCAGAGCACACGAACACCAGAGGTGGAGTGTCCCCTTTAACACTCGATTTCCCAGCGGCAGACAACAGCTGAGAATCGAGGAGGTTCCCATGTTTACTTAAGTGGAAATTCAAAAAGAGAGAAGGAACAAGCGTAACGATAAAGACATTTACCTGACTATATACAAACCCAACCAACGAAATGACCAACCAAGACACCAGATTGATACCCTAATAAAACAACCGAATTTAAACAACCTAAATAGGAAGAAACAACCGACTAAGAAGACAGCACCCATCAAAAGTGTAAACAGAAATAATGCGAACAAAATGAACTAAAAGTGTAATAAGTGAACTATATTAAAAAGTTGAACAAAAATTGATAGTGAAGTGAAAAGTTACCAGTAAAACAGAAATAAAACGAACATAATAAACTAAAAGTGTAATAAGTGAACTATAGTATTAAAAGGTTTACAAAAATGATAGTGAAGTGGAAGTTAATAGTAAAACAAGTGAACAAAGTGAAACTAAAGTGAAAAAAGTGATAACAACAAGAGATAGTGAAACAAAGAAAGGAAAGTAAAAACAAGTAACATAACATTACATAAACAAAGCTCAGAGCTAAGAAAATCAAAACGGCATGAATGCTACAATAAACACATTGATGAAAGATGAAAAGAATAAGGGAACAGAGATTAGGTGGTCCTCCCGCTTCTGTATGAGGAACATAGGTGCTAAAAGTGTGGGAAAAGAAGTAAGAATGATCAAGGATGAGTAAATGCATGACGGTGGTTCGGAATCCACGTTAATCAGCAGGTCCCCCTTGTCCCTCGGGCAAGGGTATTCCACCCTTTCCACCTTTGACTACCGAAGTTGCTCAATCTGCCTCCTCGCCAATCTGTCCTCTTTTAACTCAAAACTTTTCGTCTTCCACAGCTATAAACCCTCCTCTAAAGCTTGTTCCGGACTTCCCATTAAACACTTCACTATCGGTTCACTTGAACTGAGAGTTAGAAGTGTGGAGAGTTTCTCCAGGAGCAAGTCGGCCTCGGGCCCCCTCCTCTTCCGTGCCCTCCCCACCCCCCGATCGTGGAAGGGGTACAGAGGGGAGGAGTAACTGCAAGCCGTACCTTTTCTCCCCCTAAAAAAAAAATTCCATGCGTCAGATATGAAAGAGAAATTACAATGTATAGCAACGAGGAAATTAGAGAACTCATCGCAGAAGATCAACAAAGACCAGTCGCGCCAGATTCCCAAGCAGCGTCAGCAAGCGCGGAGACGTAGTTGTCCCATTTTTTGCATAGGAAAAAACTATCGACCAAAACCGATGATGAAAAGCAACCGATAATAACGAACCAACCCGATTTTACCTCAAGGCCAAAGAAGACCACAACAACCTAGTGAAGCAATGATGAAGAAAATAGGTAAGTACGAATCACAGAACACACAAAACACAAATACTAAATAACTAAAGATGAATATAGCAAAACATTGACAAAACCAAATAAGACACACATAAGAATTGATGCAGAAACAAAAAAAACATTAAATGAATCTAAACAACCAAACTACACGTCAAGTTAACATTAAAAAAGCTAAAATAGTACAAGAATCCAAAGGTTTGAGCACCTTATAATAATAATAATAATAATAATAATATATATATATATATATATATATATATATATGCATACATACATACATACATATATATACATTTATAAAAACAATAATAATAAACAAACAAAACAAACAATAAAAGAGATTAGCCTGATCTCCAGGCACCTTTGCAAATCTTGCAACCCTCAGACTTCCTTATTTCACCACTATTCTAATACACCACTCTCTCTCACACTCACATACTCACCACTTTCCCAAAGACAAAGACAAAGATAATTCCATTTCTGTTAATTCCCTGAAGATGACCTAACATTGTCGAAAGACGTCTAGGAATAAAGAACGTCATTCGCGGATGTTTTTTCTCGTCTCGAAGACCCCGTTAAAATACTTGTAAGAAATATTAAGAAAATACAAGTTAAAATGAATAACGTTGCCACAGCTGTGGACTTCAATAGAACCTGCATACAACATGGTCTTTTACCTAATTATATATATATATATATATATATATATATATATATATATATATATATATATATATATATATATATATATATATATATATATATATATATATATATATATATATTATTATTATTATTATTATAAGGTGTTCAAACCTTTGGATTCTTGTACTATTTTATCTTTTTTTAATGTTAACTTGACGTGTAGTTTGGTTGTTTAGATTCATTTAATGTTTTTTTTTGTTTCTGCATCAA
This sequence comes from Ceratothoa steindachneri, assembly GCA_963969495.1. Taxonomy (NCBI): domain Eukaryota; kingdom Metazoa; phylum Arthropoda; class Malacostraca; order Isopoda; family Cymothoidae; genus Ceratothoa; species Ceratothoa steindachneri. Next base: position 137,312,972 of record OZ018332.1, on the reverse strand, counting down.
TTCTTATGTGTGTCTTATTTGGTTTGGAATGACTCCATCACTAATACTTTGAGGAAGAGATACAATGAAGACGTTGTCCGTCGATTTCGCTGCTTAGAATCCACCTTCAAAAAACTTGAGAAGGCCAAACTGGATGTCGAATTCCTCTCAACATAATTCGCTGATGATGGTCATCGTCAATGACCGAAACGTCCGGAAAATTAAATGTTCAAAACCATCGCATATGTCTTCATATTCCTGCTACGAATAAGGTTCCCAAGGAATGACTCCATCACTAATATATATATATATATATATATATATATATATATATATATATATATATATATATATATATATATATAGAGAGAGAGAGAGAGAGAGAGAGAGAGAGAGAGAGAGGTAAAGTTGGATAATGTTTTGTTAAAAGCGACGGCTGATTTCGATTTCGTATTTGTGATTTTCTTTTCAAATCTCTCGATTGGCCGTGGATGAGTTCTCTGAAATTCATTCAAACTCAGATTTTCAATTTAAAGGGAAATAGGAGAGGGGCCATATAGCAAAACACTTTATTTAACTGAAGCGTTTCAATAGATTTGTATCATCCTCAGTGACAAAGTAAAGAAAGAGTTGAACTTTTGTTTACATAACGAATAGACAGACACCTCAACTTTAAAATCTGAGTTTGAATGAATATCGTAGAACTCATCCACGACCTGAATCCAGACGTAAATGCGAATATACGACAAATCGAGAGATTTGAAAAGAAAAACACAAACACGAAATTAGCCGTCGCAAAAAGGCTGGTCCCATCTTTAATTTCAACGTTTCGAGTTATTACTAAACCCATCTTTAGGAGCTACAAATAAATTTGAAATCAGTACATGGAATAATCTAATAGTAACTCATAGACTACAGCACAAGTTTAATAGTGTAATAGTATAAATCTGAGAAAATGCCACATACATGACGGTAAATACTTGAATGAACCTTATGTTAATGAAAAAAAAAACAAATAAAAAACTAGCGAGTCAAAGTTGATAGACATCTTTTTTAATTACCTGCCCCGGAAACGTTTAACTGCTATTCTAAGGAATATTTTGTCAAATCAATTTTAAACTTATATTTACCAATAAAAAATTAGATTTTTTTTTCGTGTGAAAGCTAATATTCCGACGCCGTTGAGTTCGTACATTGTATATAGTACGTTCACTTCAGTCACGATTCTGTTCCCACATAGGTATTAGCTATAAAACCGGAAAAAAAAACATTGAAAAATAAAGAGTATTCTTCCATCAGGAAACATGAAATTGATTGTAAAGCAGATGTGTCCTTAAACGATTTTTCTGTCTTATAATTTGCTAAATCTATATCTACTCTCCGCATTAAAGAATCTCTCAGTATTAAATATAACAACCCAAATTTAAATAATGACACGTCATCCTTTCCATTGTTTATAACTTAACAACCAACCAAACTGGATTCAATCCTAATATGCCTTCTCGTTTTCTCTTGGCATTGTGATTCAACCATGGCAGCGTAATGTTCAGTTGTTTTTTCTGGCAGTTTTTACTATATTGTATATGTATCCAATTCTCTTGTTTTTTCTCCGTTTCCTTTGTTAAATATCGTACTCTTACGTTTATTTTAGTGCTTGGATTTGATTGATATATTTTTTTCAAATAGTTTGTGCTGTACTTTACCTCAATAGGTTTTTTTTTCATTAACGTAACTTTCATTTTAGTATTGGCCGTGGTTTATGTGTCATTTTGATAGATTTATAGTATTAGGCTATTGAAATTAGGCTGTAGTATAGGATTTTAGTATTAGATTATTCCATGTACTGGTTTCTAATTTGTTTATAACTCCTGAAGATGGGTTTTGTAATACCCTGAAATATTAAAAGTAAAGATGGGACCCGCCTTCTTCGTTTTGTCCTTCTTAATAAACATTGAACTCAAGCTTTGTAGAAGAAATCATGGTGAATACACACGCATACACTTATATATATATATATATATATATATATATATATATATATATATATATATATATATATATATATATTAGTATAGTAGTCTTTCTTGAATGCATATTTTGTTGAAGACCATGGTGTATTTCGCCTTAATTAATATATATATATATATATATATATATATATATATATATATATTAAATGTGTCTGTATTCTTTTGTAATGTGAGTAATTTATATAAAACTAACCAAATTCCAGTTTAATACCAATGTTACATCAATTCCTTCTTTATAAAGATATCGTGGAATTAAATTGTGCCTGAAGCCACTGTTATTGGCATAAATAATGGATTGAGAACCCTTCATAGAGAGATGTTAAAAGACGATTCTTAATGACCTCGTAAAAACATGACGTTTCTCTGCGCTTTACCATCGGCATTAATTTATATTCGTGGAAAATGTCATAAAAAGAGACCCACTATCCCTTGCTTTGAAGATTGGCTTTGCGGCCAAAGCTTTAAGTCACAAAACAATTATTTAATTACTCAATAAACTTCTAAACCCAAAGGAATGATTTCTTAGTTCCTTCATTCTCGTGATCAATGGGAAGGTCGCGTTGTAATGAAGGTTGGGAATTCGCTCTAAGAAGGATCTCTTCCGATTTGCATCTTTTTCTTCTCTTTTTCTTCTGCCAATTAGAAAAATCGGATACGCGTCCGGCGAGCAAAATTATACGTCTGGAGTTAAAAGTGTGTGTAAGAGCCTTTTAGTGTAGTTATCATTTCTAGATTTTCAGATGTTATGTAGATAACGATTGTGGATATTTTTTTTTTCTTTCGCACATCATTTCATACTTTGCCCCCAAATTAGGGGTTTTCTGGATTTTTTCTTCAAAAGGATTTTTTTTTTTAAATTAAGATTTCCCCCGCGATAAAATCTTAATGATCATTTGTGACTGTGGTAAACTTTGTTAATGATTGCGTTGGTTTTATTTATATTTTGTGAAAAAACCCTTTGTTATGTATTAATATAATTATCGGTCGTTAATACATACTTAGGTACATTATTAAAGCATAGAAATCTTTAGTCACTCTTAAGTATTTTCATACCTCTTAAAGATATTACAATGCGTTTGGGAGAGGAATTTTTTTTGGGGGGGAGGGGGGCAGCGTGCAAAGCAAAATTGGTCCTAGCGGCAAAGTATGAGAGTTGGGATGAGTTTTCAGCTGACCTTGTATTTTAAAACTCACATTCTTCTTATACAATATACATTCATCTTTGAATTTCCTATGCGGTCTTTTTTTTATTTTTCTTCAACCGTTTCACCTTTGAGAGACGCGTGTGAGATTTTATTTTCGTCGGTCAAACAAACTCAGATCTCGGAAGGTGTACATGAAATTGACGTATTTTGATTGCAGTTTTCTTAACTATTTGTTGGATGAGTTGAACTGTGCGGAAGATACGAGGGAAAACTTGGGGCACTAGGCAAAGAGCGGCGGATGTTACTATTAAATAGTCTATGTTGTAGCAACAAACGTTAGTCCCCTTTCACTGGAACTCATTGGTCAAATGAAAGAACTAGTTTGGGCGAGAGGTGTGAGAGGTTCGTAAGGGTACCTCAATAAGGGTCGGAACTAAAAAATTGGAGTAGTAATTTGGGTTCTAGGAATCAGGAAGGTGCGGAACTAAAACAACCAGTTCTAGTTGTAGCAACGAAGGTATGCTAACTCCAGAAAGTACTCATGCTCTTAACTAATATAATAAGATTTAGTCATTGTTCATGAACTGTTTATTGCAGGCTAATGAGATTTTGAGGCATTGAGTGGAATATGTTAATAATTACGGCAAAGCTTCAACGAGTTTGATAAAAAAATAAAGAAATAATGACACTTTTAGAAAAATTGCAATAAAAATTATTCATACACTATACAATTTGATATTTAATATTCAATATTATAACATTTTAATTAAATGACACGTCTCAAAAGATTATTCAAATCTTTTATAGGTTAAAACAAACCAGGTCGAACATTGTCCCGCGACTTTGAAAAACTTCTCAAATTCATCGATGTTTATTGGATGTCTTGAATGGACTTGGACCTTAGTTCATGCCATAAATTTTCCATTGGGTTGATGTCTGGAAACTATGATTGTAATTCCAGTACGCGCCTCCAAAATCTAGGTGTTTGTGGTCGTTGTTGTGTTGAAAGACTGATCTTCTGACTAGAGTAAGCTTGCGAGCATCACTCTTCATGTTATGCCTGACATCATTTGTGACGAACAGCTCAAACTTCATTACATATAACCGTATCACCTGGCTCTAACAAGTGACATCTTTCTCCAAATGAGTCTTGGCCTACATCAGCCGCGCTTCCTAATGAATATTTTTTCAATTAATGAGTCTTCCTTGACGAGATCAATGCATTTCCGCTTAATGCACTGTGCTAAAAAAAAAACATCGATGCTTTCCTCTCCCAACTGATTGTTCATCTCCTTTTAAGCTTTATTAAAAGATTTCTCGACTTTATATTAAAAAGAAACGACTGATAAAAATTCGAGAATATTCGAAGGAGCAAGCACTAGGTTTTGACCGCAAACAATTGAGTATTTGGTTCATGTGGTTGTCCAGCAAAGTAGTAATGCGGGGTGAATGCCGAGTCTTCCCTCCCCTTAATCCCCTCCCTTAACGTGAATGCCGAGTCTCCCCTCCACCCCTCACCTCACCCCCACCCTTATCGTGGAATCCGAGTCTCCCCCCCCCCAATACTTTGGTCAGTGGCCTTTTTCGAAGGAATTAGAGTCTACACACACACGCAAAAAGACATACACACTGGAGCTTTCTAAGAAATTAGAGTCTACACACGCACATACATTGCATTGGGTTAGGCCAGGAGTAAAATGGCGCCCACCCCCTCCACACATGCTAACCATATTATATAATGGCACATAATAAATACAGTTGAGTTGATAGGCTACACAATTACATATTTCCCAACAATTAATTTTATTGAGTGTACAGTATCATTTTTTTTCTTTACATTCTATTAAAAGTATTCTTTACAACGATTTTTTCGTTTCTTTGATCATTATATAAATCAAGTTGCTCAATAAAAGATCGATACGAATTACCGTTTGTCATCTGCTGACTGAAATAGACACAAAACAAGCCACATGAGTTTGAAAAGTAACTGAACTCTGAATGGATTGACGATAATAATTTTATTCATTTTTACTAAGTTTTTACGAATATAAACATCGTTCTGGAACCCTAGACATAAGCTATCGAAATAATACAAACTTTTTTTGCTAACAAACAAAGCGATCCAATGCGAACCCGGTCGATGGCTGCTGTCCAGATTAATTATATAAGCTGCTGGCAGTTTTAAAAGTTGACATAACTGAGTGTCTCTCGCAAAACAGCCATAAAAAACTCGCTTTGTAGTTTCATTTCGATACAATAGTTCTTCTATTTCTATTGCATTCATTTTATTAAGAATAAACTATTAGGTTTCTAGACTTATCTATCTTAATAACAGATTATCCACACTTTTCATTGATATTCTATTCACAATTGTAAAATTTTGAATACGAACTTGTGTGATAGAGTACTTAGCGTTTGATGTAAGCAAACTATTTTGCATCTTTAGATGAGTTGGTGCTGAAAAGTGGACTTTTCTTTGGTAAAGGAAACTCTCTAACAACTCTATTTTAGCTTCAAAATCGGTCCGGTTTCTAAATAGGGTAAACGAATGTGGTGCTCTGGATAACTTAATCTTTAGTGAGACTTCATCATCAACAGCTTATGTTGCGAGAAGAAATTGTCGTGTAGTTTTACATATATATCAACTAGTTTTTTCTTCGATCTGTTATATTTCTTTTCTATACGTTCTTTACTAGAGTAATATCCTGCAGTAAAAAGATATGCACGATAAAGATAATTATTTCCAAAGGAATTTACAGATGTTTTATTTAAATAAATGTCAACATTGATGAACAAAGTGTGAAGAATATTATTTTACGGAAAAATATTCTCGCCATCTTTAAGTTCGCTTAGAACTTCCTTCAATTCTTACTTTAATATAGAGATAAACCTGACTCGGATCTATATAATACTGTACGCTACCAGATACATAATATTCAACTGGGGTAAGATCTGAAGAGATATTGTTAAGTGACGAGTAAGACGATGGAAGTTTGGGTCGTTGGACGGTGAACAAATTGATTTCTGTCTTTGAACAGATATAGCTTGCTGGATGAAGAGCATTCATTTATATACGTATATAATTTACAGCCAATGATGACTCTATGACAGCATCTATGAAACGTATGCTTGTTTATATTATGAGAAAATTTCATCCCCTCCCTCTTCATCATCTATATTCAACCTTTTTCTCTTCTTCAACTTCTTATTTATCCATTTCCGCTTATTTATTACACCCATTTTTTCGCACTTCCTTTCATTAACAGTTTGAGATTTTAACTTTCTTCTAGTATATTTTCTACGATCTTTAGTAATAGTATTTTTCGCCATTCCCAGCTGATCTTTCCAAGCTTGCTTTGTAGTCTTTCCATGTGTTGAGGAATAGGCCGAGGGGTGGTTGGAGTTTTCCCGACCTCTTATATAAATATATATATCCTATTATCCTGAATGCGGAGGAATCGTATTACTACTCCTTATACTTCGTTCGGCCCGGGCCCTGAATGGGTTTATTGACTCAAGAGTGCTTAGAGGTTGGCTACGGAGGGATTAGAATGAACTTTGCCAGCGAGAGACCCAAAGGAAGTTAGATACACAACAATATGAAAATACAGTTTTAATGAACACTAAACAAACAAATATATATATATATATATATATATATATATATATATATATATATATATACAAATAAGGTGCTTTGGGGTATAAATAAATAAGTGAATCTCGGATATCTCACTTGGCTTGTAAATAACTGTTCACTATGTAAATCCCTATACACTTGTAATGTTGGTAAGCTTCACGGTGAAGTTGGGGAATGTGAAAGGGAAGGGTTACCTTGGAACCTGATGTTCGGGTAGCGCTGGTGAGTGAAGGTGGTGGGATAAGGGTTGGAGACGATGAGGTAGGTTCTGCAGGGACCGACCTGATCCCACAATTCCGTCACGATTCTGCTGGAAGAAGGCGGTGACTGGAGCTTCTTGTTAAAAAGGACCCCACGCTCGTGAACTCCGAGGAACCTTGGGTGCCTTAGTGAGAAGGAGAAGGGAGCGAGGTGACCTATTTCCTGGTAGGGTCACGGAGAAAAGCCGAGATGTACTTTTCTCGCTTAGGGAACCAGAGTGAGGTAGTTTGTAGTTTCGGTTCTGAAAACGTGAGTACGAGCCTGGGTCCGCACTGACTTGCAGACCAACGGGATAAGGAGCCTCCTTAACTGGGACCGATCTCCTCTCTGAAGACTTGTTGCTTCGACGATTTACCACTACACCGAGATAGATGGCAATTCCTGTCCCGACAGACGCTGTGCAAGCTCTACTACAGAGGGTAAAAAGAATTCATCTTTTATACACGAAACTCGGGAGAGGTTCACATGGCTCCAGAAGTAGATGTGATATTAAGCTCCCTTCTTCGGGTGAGAACGGCTTGATTATTTCCTCCATTTCGTCCTTTGCAAACTTCCGGGAACCACCGAAAGCCAAGATGGGCTCCCATCTATCGATAACCAACCGAGGAAGGAATGCGGTGGTTAGCTAAAATGGTCAGCGGGTTCTTCCGGCGGGAGACCATCAGATATCGGGCCGGAAAGGAAAGGTTTGATAACCTACCCACCCGGAAGGGAGGTATGGAAATGTGGGTGCATTATGCTATTCTCCTACACCATGCATAATATCCTGAACGGTATCGAAACCAGCGGAAATGGCATTCTTCCCTAGATAGCGAACACCACTCTTTAGATAGTGCGCTGCATTTCTGAATATGAAGGAGAATAGAGATCCAAGACCATGTCCTCTTTGACCCCTTAATCCTTTAAACACGCGTGGGCCATTTAACATTTTTAATTATTTTAATGTATTCTCCTAATGTGTAGTTTTATCATCAAATGACCAATAACGAAAGGAAAATTTCCCGTTTCAACCATTCTTATACAGATATTAATTGATCTTAAGTCACCAGAGCATCATGTTCACTCATTAAACAAAGCTAGTCTTGTAGAGCGTGCAAAAAGAACAATAAAGGAAAGATTTTTCAGATATTTTACTTTTAATACTACGTGGAAATACATCGACGTGTTAGATGATTTTGCAAGGGCTTTTATTAATTCTAGACATAGAATGATTGGGAACACACCATTCAAAGTTATACATGATGTTGCTATACTGGAACAGAGATCTGAAGTTTAAAAAAAAGAAGTTTCTATATAAAATCCGTGATTAAGTTCAAGTTTCACGCGTTTCCAGTAATTTTATAAAAAGATATGAGGTTGGGTGGAGTGAGGAAATCTACAAGATATATAGGATTTCAAAACTATTAGAGCGGTATTATATTGAAAATTTAAATGGAGAACATATTGAATGTGGGGTTTATGAAGAAGAACTACAGAAAGTAAAGTTTGACTCCAGTAAGAAATATGTAGTGGAAAAGATAGTTAAAGCGAAAGGCCGTGTGAAAAACACGAGATATTTAGTAAAATTCATTGTTTAATTCATACGTCAAAACATGTGATATCACACGCCAGCCTTGAGCACATGCATTCGTGGAACTATATAAAGGTAGGAGGTGGAGAAGGGTTTTATCATTTGTGAAGATGGAGTCAGAGAGTTTTTATGTTACCCTTCCTTCCCCATCCTCCCTGGATAATTTACCCTCAAAATACCATTTCTGAGTATAGAAGTGAATTGCACAAATCTATTATAACAGACAACAGTCAGTATGAGGTAGGGCTTTGTGAGTTTCAATTTACAGGGAATATCTATAATATTACTAAGCCTACACGCGCATTCACAGTCTATCGGAAAATGACGGAAGTAAATAATTATGCATTAAATACTATATTGGCAAGACGAAAGGAAACAAAAATACAAGGAATTAATTATGCTTATTATGAGATATGGATAGATGCTGGATATTATAAAAATGAAAAAGCACTCCTAGAGAAAATGAATCTGAAAATGAAACAGAAATTATTATCTCAAGATTTATTGTTTCAATCTGACAAAATGAGACAGGAATGATTATTTCAAGATTTACTGTTTCAATCTGACAAAACGCAACTTCGTTCAGCAATGTTGACATTTATTTAAATGAAAAATTTGTGAATTCCATTGGAAATAATTACCCTTATCGTGCATATTTAGAGACCCTGTTGAACTATACTGACGAAGAAAAATCTACATTTCTTTTTACTGCAGGATATTACTCTAGTAAAGAACGTATAGAAAAGAAATATAGCAGATCGAAGAAAAACCTAATTGATGTATATGTAAAACTACACGCCGATTTCTTCTGCAACAAAAGCTGTTGATGAATGGAGTCTCACTAAAGATAAAGTTATCCAGAGCACCACATTCGTTTACCCTATTTAGAAACCAGACCGAATTTGAAGCTAAAATAGAATTATTAGAGAGTTTCTTTTACCTAAGAAAAGTCCACCTTTCAGCATCAACTCATCTGATCTGGAGATGGAAAATAGGTTGCTTACATCAAACGCTAAATACTTTATCATAGAAGTTCGTATGCGAAATTTTACAATTGTGAATGAAATATAATGAAGAGTGTGGATAATATTTTCATGGGATGAATACCTACGAAGATGGTAATTGGCATGGTTGTCCAATCGGCATTTTCTGGTAGCTATAATGCAGCGCCTTTTGAATTTAAACCTTATAATATGAATCGTGTCACTGGTTCGCATTGGATCGCTTTGTTTGTTAACCAAAAAAGTTGGTAATATTCCGACAGCCTATGTCTATGGTTCCAGAACGATGTTTATATTCGTGTAAAAACTTAGTAAAAATAAATAAAATTATTATCGTCAATCCGATTATTCAAGTTCAAAGTTACTTTTCAAACACATGTGGCTTGTTTTGTGTCTATTTCAGTCAGCAGATGACAAATAGTAAATCATATCGATCTTTTATTGAGCAATTTGATTTGTATAATGATCAAAGAAACGAAGAAATCGTTGTAAAGAATACTTTTAATAGAATGTAAAGAAAAAAAGTGATACTGTACACTCAATAAAATTAATTGTTGGGAAATATGTAATTTTGTAGCCTATCAACTCAACTGTATTTATTATGTGCCATTATATAATATGGTTAGCATCAATTAAATGTTTTTCTCGATTAATTATGTGTGTGTGTGTGTGTGCGTGTGCGTGCGCGTGTGTGGAGGGGGTGGGCGCCATTTTACCCCTAACCTAACCCAATACAATGTATGTGTGTGCGTGTGTAACTCTAATTCCTTAGAAAGCTTTTATGTGTATGTGTATGTGTATGTGTGTGTGTGTGCGTGTGTGTGTGTAGACTCTAATTCCTTCGAAAAAAGGCCACTGGCCAAAGTTTGGGCGGGGGGGGGGACTCAGCTTCCACAGTAAGGGGGGAGGGGAGACTCGGCATTCACGCTAAGGAGAGAAGGGAGACTCGGCATTCACCCACCATTACTACTCAGCAATTGGTAAATTATAAAAAAGTAGATAAAAGTTTATAAATAATAAATTATAGACCTGCGAATTCAATTGTAATTCATAAACTCAATCGGGTACGTCATCCGTGGTAAGACATACAATTAGACATACGACCTGACTGACCTCATTACCTAGCCTGACTTATTTAATTACTGGAGCAGCTCGTATGGCTCTGTATCTTTAAAAGAGAACATGTTAGAAATATCTGGTTTTACGACTTGAAGGGCGTTAGTACATACAATTTTAAGTTTTAAACTAAGTAATTATTATTTAAATTACTGAGTTGATAAGTTATTGATTATAGGTTTCTAGGGTTAGGCAGGTAAACATAAATTCCAAAGGTGATAATTATTTTGCATTTTTATGCAAGTATTGAATGTAAATTTTCAAACTGTACCTATCTGCAAGAGTCAGGAACCCGATGATTAATGAAGGTATGGATGGGGTGGGGAGTATATTAAGCTACCGAATTTCTTCATCGTTTCTATATCACACATATGGCACTAACGCCCTCCCCATCCTTTATGCGATATAGCGCGAGGCCGAGGTCGTCGGGTCTGGTGAGCCGAATGTCAAGTTCCATTCTAGCTCCTGAACTAGGCTGATTATGTGTAAAAGATTATATTCAGGATAGTTTTAGAAGTATTACGCATTTCCCTCTACCTTTCAAAACAGAGGGATAACACGGCTCCTTTTTCCATGCGTTTATTTTTTTTACAATTGATGCAATTGAGGGAAAAAAGAGTAAGCGCTCACAAGTGTGCCGTCTCCAAGCGATCCATCTCCTTCCCCTTGTGTCGGTAAGAGGACGAGGTTAAAAGAGACCCCCTCAGAATGGTAGAGGGGCTCCATCCCATTAATATTAACTGGCATCATTAGCTTAAAAGGTCCTAGGCATTGCTAGCTTAAAATAAGCCTAGAAATTGCATCAGCTTAAAAGCTCCTAGGCATTGCTTGCTTAAAATAGGCCTAGAAATTGCGTCAGCTTAAAAGGGCCTAGGCATGGCTACATTTTTATTTTAACGCGTTGCAGCAGATTTGTAACAATTTAAACCACTTTAAGAGCATTTTACATTTCTTCTAAAACCTCATTAATTAATTCTTATTCATAGTTTACTCCATGGAGTTGTTTTTTCCTTATAATATGACCGATATTTTTATTTAGCCTAATTCTAGTAGTGATTTGGATAACAGGTCCAGAATTAGTCTCTTGTAGACCTGGCTTTGAACGAACTTAATATTAATCTGTGACAGGAATGTTTCCATGTTGCTCAATACATATTCTAACTTGGCAAAACACCTGCAAGAAACCAAAAGGCTATCTCACTCCCATATATTTGCAGCCATGTTTTGGGAAATGCCACTCTCAGCTCATTATTTAAGGTTGATGTTATTTGCTGGGGCGGTAAAGTCTTCATGTTTACCACAACCAGCATTTTCATAATTGAATTGCCCTTATTATAGGGTGGATTTTGCATGAAACCATGAATGGTGAGGCCGCGACAGATGGGAGGTTGGTTATCAATATGATCCATGGCTCCTCCTCTTATAAGCGATGATATAGAGTTGGATAAGCAAGGTTTGCGTGCGATTAAGTTCTGCTCGCTCACACGACATCGCCGTCCATTAGTATTCTCTACACCCAATATGAATATATTAAGCCAGCCGGGACTATTGAGGAGTCCATTAGCATTTTAGCCCCCCTTCATCTCTATTCGTCGGGACTTTCTCAGCTTTTCCTCCCAAATTCTGTAGATTTCTGTCCTTTCCCTGAAATAGTGTAAGTATATTCTCGGTTTCCGAGGCCCACAAGAGTTCTCGTGATTTGACTGTCGTGATTTGTATCTTTCATACCTTTTCATTACCCCTCTAACTTTATCAATCCCTCACGAACCTCTCATTGCAAACTTCCCGGCAAAGATCCATTCATTTGGTTTCGCTTTGAAGTGATAATATTACTACTAATAATTAATAATAACTTCTGTACTCGCGATGATCACCACCGATTCAAAGCAAGTAAATCTCACGTGACCTTTTACACTGTCACAAAAAGAAAAGGGTAAAGGACAACTTTAAAATAAAACATTTACAAGCCTCAAGATTAACAACACCGTAAACTTACAGAAAGAATATTAAAAAAATCGTAATAAATCCTATATTAATATTAAAAAAACTAATGAATTTGTACACAAACTCTATTTTGCATAACCCTATGTCAAAATGTAAATTCGTGTACTCTTCCTTGAAAAGATTCCATTATTTCGTACACATGAACCTTCAAGGTCAAGCCCACGCCAGGTCAAGCTTTTTTCTTTCAATTTTAAGCTCTCCTCTGACAACTGGCAGAAGAAAGGCCGCTTCACTTTATGCGATGTGGTCGCGGAAGGGGATGAAGGGGGGGTGAAGGGGGTGAGGCACAAGCGCCCAAACTGCTGACAGCTCTACCAAGGTGGCGCTCGGGAAGGAGGGGGATGAGGGTCTGAATGGTGCCTAATGGGCGCGGTGGCTACCGTATTTGTACGGCCAGGAGAGTCCTTTCTTAACTTGACTCATAGCAAGTCCCATTTCGCGCACACCGCGACCGCACCAATTTTTTGGCCTCTCGGAAAGAGATGAAGGTCCGCAGCCTAGACGGATACGATCTTCTCATACAAATTTACATTACTTGGAGGGAACAGAGTGTAGCTCGCCAAAATTGCAGTCACTTGGCCTTATACAATACAAATTTTTCGTGTATATCCTCTGAAAAGTTCACACAAATTTCGGGTTGACTCGACTATGCACGACAACAAGTTCTATTCGTGTGGCAGAAACAGTGGTAATGGTAGCACTTAACCGACAAGGGCACGAAAGCCTTAACCTGTTAACGAAATCCGCCTGTTTGCATCAAGAGAGCGTCTCACGGTCGAACCTAACGTTGACTGCAGTAGTGAGTTTCCAGGCCCTTCCTTGTCTCCATCCACATCACACACTCGACCTTGACCACCCCCTTGTCGAACAAATTCTCTGTGTTGAGGCTCAACATTTATGAGAGATTGCATCCGGCAGACAATTTATGCTATGTATGAGGCCAAATGTGTGAGGCCCACATGGAATAATTTGTTGTGCCTATGCGCGGTAGATCCAGATTGCAACTGCAGAGGTGCAGCTGAGGAGAGAAATCCATACTACCTTAACCAAAGACCTCAACGACTTGATCAGAGATCTTGGTCTCACAAAAACCACTGCCGAGCTTTTGACGTCTAGGCTCAAAGAGTTGAATTTGTTAGATGAAAACCTGCAAATCGCAAATCAGCGGAAGTGTCACCTATCTTTTTCAAGCTTCTTCACCCGGTAGGATGGGTTCTGCTACTGCCGCAACGGGACCAATCTGTTCGGGTCAACTGGAATCGCCTCTAACCCTAATGAGTGACGCCTTTTCTTTGACAGCTCATCTACGAGTCTTAAAGCCACGCTTCTCCACAACGAGAGAAAGTATTCGTCTCTTCCCCTGTCTCAATCGATGCACCTCATAATGGAGGCATTTATGATGGGTCTACAAGGCGGACTTGTCCTTTCCCTTGCTGTCATTGAATTTGGGACAACAAAGACCCCTTGGCGCACTACCACATTTGGTACTCGTCTTACCGGATCAAGTTCTCTGTGGAAAGTAACAATGTCAAGTGTGAGCCACTGGTGGACTAAGGAAAGGTGATGTTCTCACCACTCCACATAAAATTAGATATTGTGAAACAATTTGTTAAAGCTTCGGGGTATCTTCAAGTCTTCTTCTTTAACCAGATAAACTCAAATCAGGTGTGTCATCGGATCACAGATAAGGAAGATCTTAAACTGCACAGAATTCATCAAGATGGTTATTAAGTAGGAGAAAGTTTGGTACAGCTTTGTCACATTAGTTCTGGCTTTCTGGGCAATCACAAGACCGAAAACTATGTGGTTCTTGTTGCGACTGGTGAAGAACTACGGCAAATTTGGCTACAAGATGTCTGAAAGTTCCTATCCTTGACGCTCATCTCAATAAATTCGAGAACATAGGATCTTTGATGGGGGACTTTATTTGTCTGCTATGTGAGTGATTTATATTAAAATCGCAAATAAAAAAATAATCTAAACTTTTGTGTTCACTTGGTGTAACTTTAGTATAAATTTAGGTTAATTTTGATTCATATCCTATTTATTTCTGACCTTAAGGGAATTAGAATGAACAAATTCGCAACATAAATAAGTGAATTTCAAAATATGTTTATCTCGTTCATAAAAGCAAGGGTTTAAATGAAAGCCATTTTCTTTACTTTTTAAACATAAGCCCTTAGGAAATTACCCTCACTGTCTAGGAAAAAAATGTCGACTGCACTTGGGGATTTACGAATTTTAAGTTCATTACTCTGAATCGTGTCCCCTTGAAGGAACATTTTTCGGAATGAGTGAAAGACATCTTTTCCAGCTGTCGCATCAGGTTGAAAAGACGCTGCACATTTTTCACTTATATCGACCAGGGATCGTATAAGTGTCTGATCATTGTTGATACGGTGGGATCGTTACTATTAGTTGAATGTTGTTACAGTCAAATACTTACGACCTAATTAAATCCATTATAGACCTAAATTCCGAAGGGGGGGGGGGACTATAGAAACGGTAATATAGACGTTTTTTCGAATCGTGTTTCCCCTTGTTTATTTATCTCTTTTTGTTGAAATTTTGTTTATTTGCAAATATTTAGGGTTTATTTTTAAACACAGCGCAGAATCTTAAACCAAAATGCATACACACAGGTCTATTTACACACATACACAAATGCACAGCTTCACCCTCGTTTGATTGATATATGTGTTGAAAAAAAAGGAGCTTGTTTATAGTTATTTTAATGCCAAAAACCAAGATGGGGGAAGGACACGGTGTTCTTCCCCTTCAAGGTTTTGAGAAGGGGTTCAGTGTAGTTCTTGGGAGATCACGCAACTCTCCTGCGCTCGGTTCTTATCCATAACTAAGGTAGGAACTATGGCAGAGGAAATAGAATAAACCACCGTGTTCGAAGGTAAAGTTTATTCTACGGGACAGGTTTCGATATGTATTCCTACCATACACAAACCAATCAACTGATCACAGACCTTAATCACGAAAGGGTGGTACTTTAAGGTCATTAACAATATCTCTAAAGATTAAAGCTGCCCATTTCAAAGGTTGAAATTTGGACTTTCTTTAATCAATGAGGATTCAATAATTATTTTTCCGTTTATTGAAATCATTAAATGATCAATTATTCCGGTAAGAGGAAAATCTATTACATGATTAGTGTATATACATGATTAAAAATAGTTGATGCAGTCTTATCTTCAGATAATCCCCACCCCCCTGTGTTCATAGATTCACTTATCTCAATAATGTATAAAGAATGGTAGTTGTTGGCTGTACACGGGATTAAGTACATATATTTCCTTCCATCTTTGTTTTGAGTTTTGGGGTTTATATAAAAACAGACAACTGGAATTAATCTGGGGGCGTAACTTAAGGTGATTAACAATATCCTTTAAGATTAAATTTAAAGCATGGGGACTGCATTTATACCGCCCTTCAGACAAATTGAAATTCGGAATCTCTTTAATTAATGAAGATTCGATCATTTTTCTTTTATTACAATCATTAAAATGTTAAATTATTTGGACACCAAAGAAATCTATTATTGATTGGTATTTTTTACATGGTTAAAAATACTTTATGCATTGCTTGCTAAAGTATTTTTAATCATGTAACAAACGCCTATCATGCCCAAGTAATTTAACAAAGTCTAAATAGGATAACCATGACAGAACCGAAGGCGCTTTGTAACATTTATTGCAAACGTTTCAGAATAGTAACAAATCACATCATCAGTTTGAAAGAATTAATCTAAAGAATCAGTGCTAAAGAATCAATAAAAATACAGATTAAAATATGTAAATAAAATGTTTTTCTAATAAATGCGAAAAAAAATAGCGAAACATAAAGCTTAAATTTGAAAAGAATTAAATACAATGGGAATGCGCAGAGGAAAACCAATAAGGGAAGGGATATTAAATAGGATCAAAATTGACAATGAAATTCTTTACAAAAGAATGTGAACTTTCCTAACAAATTAACATTCATGTTAATGTGTGTCTATATTTAATAGAACAGATGAGGAGTTATTATTCAAAAAGGATTGAAGTTTTTTTTACATAATGTAAAGTGACTCAAGCAGGTATCTTGAAGTTCTCGAGAGTGACCTTGAACCGTGGTTTTCAACCTTTTTATGTTATTGGCACCCTAATTGCTATCTAGCAGCAGCTGCGGCACCTCAATATAATATAATTTATGTATAAATACTCAATTACGCGGAAAGCACTTCAAAATTAATCACGATTAACATCTAAACAAATTTAATCGAAATAAGGAATAAAGATTTGAAAATAAATAAATCTTACCTTTAAAAGTTTAATAGGAAAATTGAGCTTGATGATCATAACATAATTCTCGAATATCGGACGTATAGTTGACAAGGCAACTCCCATTCCTTCATTCCCTCCCTGCAATCTTTCTCTTTCCGTTCTTTACGTTGCACAATGCAGAGAAGTTAGTTTCAAAATTCTTCCAAGTGTCGTTTGATTATTTTTTTTAGAAATGTTTGAAATAAATATTTTCTTGCAATTTAAGTAGTTTGAAAATGATTACTTGGTCGTTCCCGCGGCCACGGCACACTGGTTGAAAACCACTGCCTTAGAACCACATTGCGATAGGCGGTTTTGAATTGGAGATGGGCCAGCTTTACTAAGGCATGACTAGTTTAAAATAATAATCTCGAAAGACAAAATACGATAGATAGTGAACCCATAAAAAAATCTTTATTAGCATCGCAAAACATTTTGAGTTCGACTTTACCGTCATCCTTAAGGACGAAACCAATAATTTTAACATCTCTCGACTTCATCTTTGGAATAAATTGATTTCCACTCCTTTAACATTTGCCTCGTGCAACTCAAAAACCTAACCCACCCTTTACGACTACAAGCCCTACCCTAAGAACAGGCTTTTGATAGCTACAGGCAGGAAAATTCTTAAAGAATCGAAAACTTTAGCGAGCTGAGAGCTAAGCTTCCACTTAGTTTTGACACTGGGATCGAACTCGCGGGTTAGGGAGGGAGCACTGTGAGACAGTCATCCTCCACCTTGTAGTGATAACCGATAACTCGTTCGACGTTCGACACCGGTATCATGTTCCTTAGACTTTTACTTCTCTTTGAATAAGGTTTTAAAGCTTGGATGGTTCAAGTTCCACAACCTTAGCTCAAACTCGGCGTCGTTGAGTCGCTGGTTTGATTTAAAGGAGATTTTCCCGAGGTCTTCGGGATCAGAATTTGTGACTATCAAATTGTCAACGTAAAATTAAGTTTTTATTAAATATGAGAAAAAGGTCGTTGGGATAATTATTGTGGTGATGTTTTATTTGGTTGGAAACAAAGTTTCCGCATAATCTTTTTTCTAAATTTATTTATTTAAAGATTTTTATTTATAGATTTATTTAAAAGTTTATTTATTTATAGATTTATACATGATGTACGAATAGTTAATGTGCAGTGGGCTAATCTTTCTTAGGCCTCGCTTGAAAGTGCACAGTGACCTAGAGCATAGGTAGACTAAGTCACTCACTCTGTAGTTTCAAGCGACTGACATCAAAACAAGTTTATGGTTTGTGTCTGGTAGGATGTGGAGGGAGGGATTTACTGGGAAATGTTGGAACACAATCACTCTATCGGCGCTAAATTATATAGTAAACAACTGCAACAGGAAGCAGATGCAATTGCGCAGATACGACCAGAATTGACTGAAGTCATGTTTCTTCATGATAACACCCGACCAAACATTGGAAATCACACCCGTGAAAAACTCCTGGAACTTGAGTGGGAAGTTCTCCCTCACCCACCGCACTGGCCAGTCTTGGCGACAACAGACCTTCATCTATTCCGGACACTGCAAAACTTCTTAAATGGCAAAACGTTCGCAAATGATGACGAAATGAAACCTGTAGTTGGAGACTTCTTTTGATAGCAAACCAGTTGAATTTTACAACAAAGGCATTTGTGATCAATCCCGTCTCGTTGGAAGCAGGCGCTTGAAAATTACAGTGATTACATTGTTCAGTGATATGTTTCTTTTGCTGCATTGTTTCGTTTTAAATCATTGTCAATCAAAGTTGTGCGAGAACTTTGTTTCTAACCTATTATAGCATAGTAGCAATATGTAACAATTTTACCATTCTCTATCTAAAAAATCACAGCCTATTTTTAGCAGCTTCTAATTTAAACTTATTTGAAGGCAAGTTTTTTTTATGTCAGAGGATAACAAATCGGTTCGATCGAAAATGACAAAAGAGGGTTGAATAGGGAGGCTACTAAAAATAATTTCTAGGGAAACTAGCTTAGTTAAGGAAAGAACGTTGATTAATTTTAAGGTTCGAGTTAAAAACAGGTCTTATTTTGGTGGTGGTTTGGGCACCCATTTATATGACGGGTCTAAGAGAAACCCAAATATATGAACCTCTTATAATCTCCTGGGTGAATATGGATTTTCTCAATTATCCTTTTCCCAAATGGCTTTCTACAACTTCTTTATAAGGACCTATAAAGCCTTTCTCTGATAAACTGGTTTTCACTTTGGTTAGTTTTTCCAATAATAATTTATGGTTAGAAGGAATTTCTGAACAAATCGCATTAAACCAAGGGAATGAAACGATAGTTGCCATTTCGGTTTTCGATGGACATAGGAAATTCTTTAACGTTGACCACGTCTACAAAACCCGTATCTGTATCTCTAATGCCTAAGGATTCCAAGAGAAGCATATATTCAAGCCCAAATCCAAGTCAGGATCAGACTCGGACAAAGACGAGACTTGTATGTAAAGTTTTAGTTGAGTTTATTGTTTGTAAGGTAAGAAGTGATGCGGGGAGATCAGTATGACCTTTTTCTCTTTGAGGTGCATCTACCCTACCTTAAGTGCTCTCTAACCTAGGCCTCAGTATTTTCACCTAAGAAAGACTCTACTGATACCTACTGGTATTCCTAGTGCGAACCCCCAATTCAGTGCCCTCTCCCCTTTCGTAATGAGACCCACTTTCCAATATATAGAAGTAAAAGTTTATAAACAAACATTCCAACAATTATGTACAAACCTACTTGTTTTTTTAGTGTATGGTCTTAACATTTAAATCTAGAGACATGTGCAATTGTGCATGTACATATATGCAATAAATACGTAAATTAAATTATGTGAGCTTTCACGTCCTCACTATGAATAAACTGCACAAACACAGTTAGTTTGTATGCTGCCCGCTTCTGGTGAATATCTCTAGGAGAGGGGGGGACTTGTACCGTATCGGTGAGATGTTCGAGACAGTATAGCGACCACCTTGATACCTGAAGTGTGTTGTTGGATGAACACATAGGCCAACATAAGCTCCTTCTATAGGGGTTCAATGGAATTGGATGACTTGTAGGCCAAAAGGTGTGTACCTAAACTCCGTTCCAGAAAGGCTCCTCCCCGCGTTGTCTTACATGAGTATAACTTCAGGTATTAGATCACGTCAGACGTTTGAGAGAAAAAAAGGATAGGGTCACTGTGAAAAAGGGATAATCCACCCAGAAAAAGGACACACGGGCATACAGAGATAATATACAATGTAATTTGTTACTTTACTTATTAATATTAAAATTATATAAAATATAACGAAACATACCTGCATGTTAAAAATTAGTTGAAAGGATTTCCTCAAATGAATCAAATTCGCAGTCTTCATTTGCAACAAGAGAAGTTTTACTAGTGCTTGCAACTTGATCCTTACCACTAGCTCTTTCGCATTTCTTTGCTTTCGGATCAGCGTGCATGCGACTGGTGAAGAGCGCTTGCATTTTGTCAGTTACCACAAAATTTAGGCAACATATTCCTCTGTCATAAAGATGCGTTCTTATTCTACGGATTGCCTCGAGAGAACGAGTGCTTAATTTGTTTCTGGCCTTCGATTTTACATTTGTCACATGAGAAAAAACCCTTTCGACAAATGCTGTACTTAAGGGAATGCAGTAAGAGTTTAGTGGAATCGTAGCAAGCTCTTTATAACATGTTTCTCCAATTGAATTTTCATAGCACAAAACAAATGCCCCAAATTTTACTGGGTCTGCTGGAATTTCTGAATCGGAAAATTCTTCCTTCCAGTTAGTTTTCATGGAGATACGTTCATACTGGGTAGCAACGTTTTGGACCTCATAATTTTCTGCTTTTGCGAGTTTAGCAAGGGATAGTTCACTAAACCTTGGTTTCATTTGACTCAGACATTTCTTGGGACTAAGATATTTAATGTAATTCATTTTCATAGTTGTCTTGTCAATTCTTTTATCGATTTGGTTTACCGCCTCAGTCATAAAGGCACGACAGTTTTTCTGGATTGGTTATCTTTCTTTCAGCAGAAATGGTACTGCATTTAAGTCATGTTCAAATATGTCATCGAGTTTACCATCACTTGGTAACCAGGGTAATTTCCGCTCTTGAATATCATGGTAAAACTTTTTGAGCAAAAAGTCCCGAAACTCTTCAAGTTCGTGAAATAATTTTGTAGGGTCAGAGTTGTGGCCTGAAATGAGGCATTGAGAGATTCAAAATCTGGATCAAGGGGCAAACAAAAGTTAGTTAAAGTTTATTTTGTTCATCAGCAACCATTTTTCTGTGTTATAACAGTATAACTTTTGTCAACAATGGAGTGAAAATATGCTTTCAGTTGTTCCCACTGAATTAAGATTTCATATATGCATTTTCCTCGGACTCGTCAACGTGTAACACTTGGGGTTATAACTCTTCCGTGTTGTTCATTTCCGTCGTTCATAGTGGCATATATGTTCTTGTAATCTTCTCGACGTAGAGAACTTAGACTGAACCAGAGAGGAATTTCAGAAATAATAGAACTCAAACATGGAGGCGCAACGTATTGAAAGTCTTTTCTGCACACAAGGCTAAACTGTGGTAGGGGCACTTAATAAAAGTGATATCCGGATTAATATTTCTGAATCTCGAAAATACGGAGTTTGACTCGCCAAATAAATTATTTGCACCATCACTGCCCAATCCAATGCAATTGGTTATATCAATAGCATTGAGCTTCAAGAAATCATTAATTGCATCAAACAAACTTTGTCCAGTTGTCGAAACAACAGGTATTAAACCCAAGAATGCTGATTGTCTAGTTTGCTCTTTCTTTGAAAAATATCTTAGACATATACACAAATGTTTTGTCACACTGACATCTGTGGATTCATCTATCAATAAGGAATATTTCGTACCGCGAAGATCGTCAAACAATGCCAACGAGACGACATTTTTTATCAAGCACATTTTTAAGAATGCTTCCTTTTTCATATTTAGCAATAAGTTCGGTTTGATGAATGACTGAACGAACACTACAGTGGAAGGGGTTGAAACACTGTATTTAATTTCAAATTCTTTTTGTTCTTTCGATAAGCTAACAGTGTTATTCTTTTTGAAAATGTCTGTTATTTTGCGAGAGCCTGCAAAAGAACTTGCGGCCTTTTTATATTTCATTGTTTTCGCGTGTTCCTCAAATGCAGATTTTCGCAAATTCGTTAAAGAGCATTTACACCATTTACAATAACATTCATTGTCAATCCATGACAACCACTTGAACTGGTCCTCCTACTCTTTTTCATAATGCCTTCGATCGTTGTAGTTTTTTTTCCACTTACTCCTGGTTAAGATGCATATGCCAAATGTATTTTAGTTTTTACACATTGAGACGCTGAAAAGACCAGTTAAGAAAATATATAATTATAGTACTTTTAAACCGAATTTTCTATGACTTTAATTCACTACTTGTACTATTTTGAAAAAGATAATTATTTTATAATAAAAATCCCATCTGAATCTAAAACAAATTAGGCCTAATTGATTGAAATGATAGACCCAATCCTATTAGGGTCTAGGCCAAATAGAAATAGTCCTAGGGAAGAACTACCCACGGCAGAATTTAAAAAGAAAAGGAACGGGAGAAAACGTCCTTTCACTAAGAAACACTAGAAGCCAGAAAAAGAATGGAAAACCCGAACAACAGGTTGAAAATAGTAACACTCAATGTCAATGGATGGGAGGGAAAAGCTACGGCGTATGGAAACATATTCCGTGTGCTGGACCCCGACATCATATTGATTACAGAGCACGGTATCGACACAACATCGTACCAAATGAAGATACCGGGCTACAGAGTGATTGCTAAAAACCATTCTCAGGAGAGGTTTGACGGCGCCGCGATTGCAATCAAAAAGAATCTCTCGTTCAGGCACCTTCCAGAACTGGACGAGTCATTCGTGGCGATTGAGATGCCCACACTAGTGGGCAATCTCGTGATCGCGTCGGCGTATCAACCCCCTCGCAGAGCGTACCTGCCCCTCAATAACTTTTACACCTTGTTTGGCTCCTGCTTTTCAATGCCAAAGTCAGTGGGGAAGGAGGATGTGATGTATCTGCAGTTTGCAGACGACATCACACAGATCATCCCCGGTTCCTATAGGAACGCTGGAGTTCAAGCAAGGGAGACAGCTACCGAAATCGAAAACATTAATCGTTTCGAAAGAAAGTGGAAAATAAAAACAAACCGCCGTAAGTTCCAAATCCTCCCTATGAACCGCCGGAAACGAGACGATGTCATCGTCAGAGACGAACTTTACCCATACTCGAACGAGGGTAAAGTACTGGGTCTGCGTCTTACCTCAACGGGGTACAAGGCGCACATTAACAGCCGTGTCTCCCTAAGAAACACTAGAAGCCAGAAAAAGAATGGAAAACCCGAACAACAGGTTGAAAATAGTAACACTCAATGTCAATGGATGGGAGGGAAAAGCTACGGCGTATGGAAACATATTCCGTGTGCTGGACCCCGACATCATATTGATTACAGAGCACGGTATCGACACAACATCGTACCAAATGAAGATACCGGGCTACAGAGTGATTGCTAAAAACCATTCTCAGGAGAGGTTTGACGGCGCCGCGATTGCAATCAAAAAGAATCTCTCGTTCAGGCACCTTCCAGAACTGGACGAGTCATTCGTGGCGATTGAGATGCCCACACTAGTGGGCAATCTCGTGATCGCGTCGGCGTATCAACCCCCTCGCAGAGCGTACCTGCCCCTCAATAACTTTTACACCTTGTTTGGCTCCTGCTTTTCAATGCCAAAGTCAGTGGGGAAGGAGGATGTGATGTATCTGCAGTTTGCAGACGACATCACACAGATCATCCCCGGTTCCTATAGGAACGCTGGAGTTCAAGCAAGGGAGACAGCTACCGAAATCGAAAACATTAATCGTTTCGAAAGAAAGTGGAAAATAAAAACAAACCGCCGTAAGTTCCAAATCCTCCCTATGAACCGCCGGAAACGAGACGATGTCATCGTCAGAGACGAACTTTACCCATACTCGAACGAGGGTAAAGTACTGGGTCTGCGTCTTACCTCAACGGGGTACAAGGCGCACATTAACAGCCGTGTCTCCCTAGCCAGAAGAGAACTTGGTAAACTTTATAGGTTCAAAGATCTCAGCTTAAAAAACATCAGCAAACTTTACAACCTTCTGGTTCGTCCAGTGCTGGTGTACCCCGCGGTGGTTATGCAGGCGGCCAGTTCTACCTCTCTCAGACACATGCAGAGAGTTCAGAACAGGGCTACCCTGCTTATAACCGGCGCGAGGAGGCTGGACCATATTCGGCAGACGGAACTGCACGCAAGAGCAGGACTTGAGCCACTGAATATGGTCCTTCAAAGGCTAGGGAGAAAGACCTGGGAAAGGGTAGAAAACGAGATACTCCCGCAAATAGATGCGGGCCTCGAGATACCGCAGCATGCTATTGGACGGGCTACGAGGAGAGCACTATTCCCCAGTGGAAGAACATGCTCCCGAGAAAACCAATTAGCCCTGTTCAGATAGCTAGCAAACCTTTCGTGCAGGACGCTATGTACCAGTCCTCAAGACAACCGTTCCTTTAAAGCATCATCAAAATACAATCAAGAGCAACAACTCCAAATCGAGAGATAAAGTTAAGTAAAAGAGGCAAAGTGCCCAACAAACCAAAATAGAAAAACTAAAATTGATCAAAAGAGGCGAAGTGCCCACCCCCCCCAAATAAGAAAGAACCCAAATAAGAAGAAGAATAAATCCAAAATTAAATAAAAGAGGCGTAGTGCCCAATGATTTCCTTAATCTAAAAAATAAAACAACAACAAAATTAATAAAAGAGGCGTAGTGCCCACACAACAAATAAGTAAATGTATACCGTATAAATGACAAACAAAAGAGGCGTAGTGCCCAAACAACAAATAGACAGATAAGCTAAAACAAGAAGAAAGATGGGGAGTAATCCCCCCCCCCCATTGGCGATGTAAAAAATCACCAAAACAAGTAAATTTAACAAAAATAAATAGGCTACGAGTTAGCAAAAACAAAATTGAAAGGCTTGAATGCCCTCTTCAAACCGACGGAGGAAAAAGTTTATATATAGAAGAGATATTTATGCAAATTTATTAATAAAAAAAAAAAAAAAAAAAAAAAAAAAGAAAAAAAAAAAAGAAGCAAGACTAAATAAAAAGGAAAAATGAAAAGTAGCTTCGCTACAGGAAGGTCAGCTGACGCTGAACCAACCAAACGGAGGAACACATGAAAGACAAATAAGAGAAGAATGCCTGTGATGCCCTCTGCTCCAGGGCAATACTTCAATCTCCTTCAGCACTATCAACATCTACTACACCTTTCACCACTTACAACATCAGTTCAGTTCAGTTCAGTTCCAGAGTTCAAAAGACGCCAAGTTACAAGTAAAAATTGGTGTTCAAGAAGAGGTCAAATTATGATTTTCATAATATGCTGACAAAATATAAATATAACATTTATATTTGCCATGATACCTACATGAACATCTTTTCATTTTGGAGGTAAAAAACTAACAGGACAGAAAAGGACAGTTTCAGACTGTCCGTTTTTTCCCACAAAAGAAAAGGACAGACTGTCCTTAAAAGGAAGTTTGGATCGACCAAAACTTAGCGTATATTTTTGGAGACCCGAAGAAGAGATTGTTCTCCAGTTCACCCTTCAAATGGTTCGAGTACCGGTGATTTTTTGATGGTGCATGTGCGATAAGGAAACTCCCTCATGTTAGCACCCAATGAGACGCCCACGGATTCAGAGATACAATACCTCTAAAAAGCGAGATCAATGAGGCATTTGATAGGTTTGAACTTACCCCCCATTCCAAGATCGACCGTCGAAGTAGGGAGCAGAAAGTTGTAGTCGAGTTTACATAGAAGTTTGATTAAAAACCTCGAAAGATTTGACCACCGACCCCAACGTCGCCGCACGGCCCTCCCATAGTAATTAGGTTGCATTTTATTTTGGCAGATATTGTGCACAAAGACGAAATATGAGTCCTAGCTTAAGAGAAGCGACCTTCCTCCTTGGATATAGGGTGGCACTCACAAGAGGCCAGGTGGCGCAACTGATGCCTATTTTTGCAAAAGTTCAATCAATACACCTATTTATCCTAAAGGAATTCATATGATAAAGAGGGCACCGCAAGAGAAAATGGGGTCCTCTACACAGTTTACAAATAAAACTTTGGAGGTTTAATATCCTATTTAGAAAGGGAATTTAAACACGAGATTTTCCGATACAGAGATCTATTTCTAGGCATGGGAAATGTTTGTTTTGGCAAGTTGAATTGAAGCGAGGCATTTTGAAAGATAACTTGAAGGAAGACGATTTGAAAGGAAATTTGAATTTGAGTTAGAAGAGGAGAGTTTGGATAGTACGAGCGTTTAACATAATTAAAGTTTGACATTTGATTTATGGTTAGTTTAAAAGATAAATCTTCTCGAAATTGCTTAGCAGGCTATAGGTTTTCTAGACTTCGAAGGATTGCGGAAGAGCTATTAAAGGTATCCTAAATGAGTAAAGTAGTCAGATTTTGTCCTTAACCTAAGTTCTCTTATGAAATTTGTTATAGATGATGTGGGATAACAACTAATTACCCGTGCTTCCTTTCTCAAATAAATCTACTTCAAAGGTTCCTATAAAATGGAGCGAGTCTCATTTAACCAGAGACCTTTTTTTTTTTAATTAGACTCCTGAATCAAAGGGCAGTCAGATTTTTTAGAAAAATATTCCTCAATTGTGGACTTTCTATCCCAAAACTCATTCCTTACAGGCTGAAGGAAGATATCGTAATTTTCCTCGGAATGATCCAAGTATTTTACGATGGTGTATGGTGCATAGTCTCTGTTTCTCTTAAGATACGCCAATTTGACTGATTTTCAATCAGATATTTTGCTTGGAATCCACAAGGTTTTCAAAATGAAAGAGGAAAATGTGAAAGTTAAGCTTATCTTGGATCCCGAAAAAGAGCAGTAAAGAGGAGGGGGGGGGGAATCGGCTGTTCTGGTTTAGGCGTCGTTATCTCCTGGTTCTGTAGTGTTCTAAAGTTTAATTGATGTTTACTGACTTAATGACTTTTTATATCTTATAAATGACACTTAGAGAGGTATTTCTTATTCATTCGTTCACTGGAATAATTGTTGAGCAGTCTAAAGATGATCTTAAGTATTAGAGTTACTCCTGAAACCTGCCTGGTCTAGTGGCTTGTTGCAGTCAAGTGTTTGCGTTAGTTTGTTGGATATAACTTTACTAAATAATCTGTTATTTATAAAAGTCTGTTTGCCTTATAGTTTTTTAGGTCAACCTAGATGCCTTTTAAAAAAAAAAAAGTAAAACAGACGCTTTTGAACATGCCATAAGAATCTTACTTCCCTTTAAACATTTTGTAAACAGATGTCCACCTCCAACTTTTATATTTTTTGTAGCATTTCTTATCTTTGTGTGAGGAGACCTTGACACATTGTTATCTGCTCAAGTTGAAGATTTTAAAATAGT
The DNA here is from genome assembly GCA_963969495.1 of Ceratothoa steindachneri. Lineage (NCBI taxonomy): Eukaryota > Metazoa > Arthropoda > Malacostraca > Isopoda > Cymothoidae > Ceratothoa > Ceratothoa steindachneri. The sequence goes on along the minus strand of OZ018332.1, from coordinate 137,285,372 downwards.
TGTTGCTATATTATTATTATTTCAGCTTTCAAATGGAAGTTTTTTCCTTGACCAGTAAACTCATTACACCCTGTTAGCTCTTATAATTTGTAAGGTATTTATTTTAATTTAATCGTCAAGCTTTAGTCGGTTGTTCTTTTAGCTATGACTGGCTGTCTTTTGTATTAGATCTATTTGATATTAATTCTGGCTAATTTGTGGTCTCTTTCGGAAGGAGGAGTTTGCAATAAGCGACGAGTTTCAGTAAAATTGCAAAATGAAGTTAATTAAATTTAACTAGTTTGTTGCCTCAGGAAAGTAGCGTTTAAACATGATAAATAATCGGCAAAAATCAACATTATTTTAAATGCTTCTTCGGTATCGTTTCTCAATCAAGAGCTGAAAACTTCGTAATGAAGTCGTTTTGCTTAAAAATACCAATTATTGTCTTTTCAGTCCCACGATCTCCTCTGAGGTGCTTTGCTCGTTTCTGAATTCACTTCAATTTCAAACTCCTTCATCTCATAGCCAGAACGATTTTATTTCCTAGTAAAACTAGAGATATTTTCCTGATATTTAAGACCAAGGTCAACAGACCTAAGTTGCGTGCTCTCAATTATTCTGATTTATGACCCTATGACCTTACGACCTTCAAAACTTTCAACAGGAGGGGCAATCCGACCCATAGTTAGTTTTGTTTTAATAATTCTCGGACTAACCTTGGGATGGCCTTGGCAATTATATTATTTTAAAGAAAATATAAAACAACATAAGGGTTTCAAATATCGTCAGAATCGGCCGAATATATACAATGTTATTGCCAAAGAACGCATTGAAACGTAAAATTGTTACCATCCGACCGACAACCTACGGACTGACAGAGTAACTTATAGAATCGCGTCCACGCGACTAAGAAACACGATGTTGTCCTCTCTTTGTGGTTATTGTAGTTGCTAAACTTGTTTTAATAATTGAAAACTTTAAATACGCTGACGAGATGAATATTGGTTCTAAACTACTACTGCATTTACGTGGAGAATTGTGGCGATGTTTTAAGAATAAACGAAAATGATGAAGTTCACAAGAAAACTCACGCAAATAATTAGAGAATGGACCAAAATATTGTCTAATATATTTCATTCTACCTTTCTGCCACACAATTGCAGCCATTTTCAAAATAGGGTAGATAAGAATGAAAACTTCAAGACCGAAGTACGCCACTAAACTTCAAAGAAAACTTGCGTTGTTTTCTTAAGTAATCTGAGACCATATCACAATCTCCCTTTATTAATCCTTGTGGGTTTTTTTTAATTATGCTTTTATCAAAACTACACCATTTTGCGACTCACTTTCATGATTAATTAATCATTTTCAATAATTTTTATAACCAATTTAAACTTCTTTTACGTGGAAACTCCTCCGTTTCATGAAGACATTAAAAAAAAAGGAGTCTGCCAAAACATCTCTATTACATGCTTAGATGCCTTTTTCCGGTTATGAATATGTAGCAGCAATAAAATTTTCACACGCCGGAAATAAACGAAATTAGAAGTTAATTAACAAAGACCGGAAATAAACGAAATTAGAAGTTAATTAACAAATCTCATCCCCCAAATCTCAAGATAATAAATCACCCCCGAAAGAGAGAAACGGAAACAGCAGATTTGGGATATTTGAATCAAGTCTTAAAAGGTTTAATTCCGATAATTTATTGATGTAATTTGGAATTCTAAAATATTGCTGCAATTTGGGTGAACTCGAACGTAGCACCCTCCTTTTGCAGTTCGAAACACGCGCTAAGGGGGGGGGGGCTCCTTTTATATGCTGGCTGAGGTTTGGACCGCGTCGGTCTAAGGCTCTACGGCTGCCTACATGACGATGGATTGCAAAGAAATAACATCGAAGACACAAAAATTGTGAATTTAAGTTTCTTCGATTTTAAAGCGCAATAGCACTGAGGTCGCATCACGAAGAAATTTTGTAATGTGATATTTGTAAAGAAAAGGGTGAAGCTGGACGAAGTGAAAATGTGTGAAAGATATATCGCCGCCAAGCTTTATATAAGCAGTGGGGAGGGTAGGGCACGCAATCCTGTGTATCTCAATCGCAATAAAGTCGCTCATGCTACTACTGACATCCTCTTGCGGCTGTGTCGAAGAAAATGTGGGTGGGATGGCGTAGGAGAAAAGTATGGAAGGAATGCAAACGTGCTAAAAATTAAAACCCCCTCCGTAGCCAATGGGAAGGGGCGAGTAAGCCCCATATTTTCCCGGCCCCGACCAGGGATGAATGGACGAAAGCTGGTCGGCGACTGGACTGCGAATTTAGCCGCCGGTCAAGATGGGATAGGCTTTCAAAAAAAGTTGCGAAAAATGTAAAGGAGGGGTGGGTGATATAGATGGAATAAAGCCTAGGTGGTCTCAATCTAATTTGAGACTACGAGGAGGATTGGGGCCGGAAGGGCGTGCCACTCTGCCCGATACCACTTTTAACAGTCTATATGGGCCCCTCTACCGGGGTTGAAGTAACAAAAATATGATTATTAACTTGAACGGTTTGTTACATGTGACACGCGGGCCAAATATTGACACGCGTCATTGATACGAAAGTTGAGTTAAGAATTATAACTTCCTCTTGACTCGTTCAATCTATGCAAGACCGGAAAAGTAGGAGAGTAGCGGGGAAAAACGACTGGAAGGACAGAAATAAACAGTAGTAAGAGAGATGCGCAATGCAGGGGATTCCTTCGATCGCATTCAACATGCCGGGAACAAATTCGCACAAAAAAGTTCGGGTACCGAAAAATAGGAGTTTTGAGTCTTTTGCGTCGTGAAACATTACGTGGTAAACCTTCAGAGGTCCTTATAGTGTCCAAGGGATGTACAGACTCGGGAGAGTTGCGCACTCTCACGATAGCTAGCGCAGAAAATAGTCTCTTCTTCTGGCCAGGGTTGTGTATTTTTCTCGCATTTTTTCTTTCCAAACTTCCTCGCCTCCACCTGCCATGGGTCTATTTCGATTAGTTTGTGGCCTAGAGGAATCCTCATTTTGATCGGAAACGATCCATCCCCCCCAAAAAATTAGCAAGAATAGATAGATGATAGAAGCCTCCAGGATAAGTCGTGGTTCAGATTCCACGTTAAACAATAGTTCCTCACACCCAGTCAAATTTTAAATAAACACGGACTTAGCTAGTAGAAAGCACTCTATTCTTTTTCGCTTAATCTCCTTAGGCAGAACAACTATAGCGCGCTTTATCACTTCGACCAATATTTCCACTTTCAAACCTGTCGCATTTTCTCGTATTCTCTCCCACTGCGTCTTCCCGCTATACCCGACTCCTCCGAGGCAATTTGGCCTCCTAAAAATGGGGGCGGAAGAGGGGCGAAGGGGTTGGCTGATACCGGCCCTGCCCCTCTCTTCCCAGTACAAGGAGTAGAGTGTGCCGGTAGCGCACGACAAAGATTTCCTGTCTTACTACACCCCCCCCCCCCACCCCACCCCCACTCTCCTAAAAAAGAGAAAGTATCATGGCGTGAAAATGTTAGAAAAGAGTTTCGTGGAGGTGAATTTAAGGTGGGTACGAGAGGGCTAGGGAGTGGTAGACCAATTTACTTGAGCCTACTCCCTGCAACAGGTGCTCGTCCTCGTGCGGATAGCACCGGAATATGCTCGGTTGCCCAAACAAACAACACAACGCGATATTAAAAAATAACAACTTGGAATTTCATTCTTAATTCAGAAACAACACAAAATTTGATATATTAGTTCTAATTTTGGTTTTGAAATGAAGAAAAATGTAGGCCCAACTATAACAATGTTTTCGAACAATGTATCGAATATAAGAAGAGATCAGGTTAAATATTTTAGAGGATTAATTTGCTAAACCCAAGGGTCCTCGATAAAGTTTTATAATGCGACAGATCCTGGTATGAAAGTAAGATTTTTTAAAAGGTGTCGGTTGATAAAGAAGGAATCAGCCATACACTTCCTCGCCTCCAGGTAAGCTTAGATGTATTCTGGCACATCCGTGCCAACAGCTCGTAGGCTGTGCCCCTTACCCCTGAGGTCTAACCTTGGGGGCAAGGGCAAGTGTCACAGCTTCACCAGGAGCAATATCTATGACAAGATGGTGTCATCTGGGTGTCAAGGCCCCATACCAGACATACTCCTGTCGGGGACACTACCGCAGCTAAAAGAACTGCGCAATTCCTTTTGTTGGTCGCTTTTTATTTCTCCCTTCAACCTTCCAAATGCGACACCTGTCTAATGACCCCGTTGTCTTACCCTGGATTTATGCAGCATCCCTGGGAGAGCTACAGCGCAGCCCTCACAAAAGAGGTTTGCCAATATTATGAGTAAAGCTGCAAAACCCAACGTCTTTTCCGGTAGTAGGACAGCGATTGCTGAGGGCAGTCACCTGTCGGCCAACGAATAGCCTAACCCCACCTATGGGCATAGAGTCATGGAACTGCTTGTTGCAGAGAGAGAGCACCCCATACACCCCCAAAAGAGGGTGCCTTGTGTAAAATAGACAACCGTACTGCAACTAAGTTCTGGAGGATTGCGTATAGGGTTGACAAGTACGGGGGTGCTGCACACAAACCCTAGAACTGAGAACCCTAACTCAACTCCTTTCTAAATTACTCGAGCTATGTTTCTTGGATACATTTTTCCTTCCTCTAACTTCACCACGTTTTAGTCACTACTTCCTCACAAAGTTTTGGACAGAAATGTCTCCGTGGTTGCCGGGATTTTAATTCGACGGTAGGATCTAGTCCCGGACCCACTGACAAAAATAGTCCTAAATGAATCTCGCGTCCTTTCGAGATGCGTCCGAGAAGTCGGTGTTTGATTGGTGAATTCTGATAAAGAACATGGGGATTAGGGGGAAGGAAGCAGAGGGGGAAGGGGGGCGTGGCTACGTTTGAAGAGCTATTTTGAAGCCGATACGTATGTGTCAATAGGAGAGAAGTGCGCTCTGTCTTGTCTTCATTTTATGGGGCGCCTGTGGATAAAGTAATCTTCTTTATGGCTCGTGGCATTGTCTTTTTACTAAAGCCTCCCCCCCATCCTTTCCTGACGCTAAAATCAGGGTGTTGGCATGTGCTCTCCCTTGCTATAAAGCCATTAAAAAAGAAACGCCTCTTTGTATGCATGTAGAGGACTTGCTGGCTGAACAAAATTTCGTTTGTTATAATAGTTAAGATTTCCATCGCCCCTTCATCCACTCAGATTGACGAGGGGAGAGTGAACAGGAAGAGAGGTACACACAAAAAAATCCCAACTATACACTTATTTAACCTTTGTCTGGTTCATAAATTAGAAATTCCTTAGTTATCGATTATTATAGAGAACTAGATCCATTCTTAATAAAGGCAGCTTCACCGAAACGTTAAAAAAAATTATGGCTAAAATGAACTTTTCTTTTAGGAGCCCATCGGGCGCCTGCCGCTAGGGCAAAAGTCGCTGTAATCACGGTAAAGCTATATTAAAAATAATAAAACATGAAAAAAAAACAAATACAAAAAGATACAAAAAACAAAACAAGGCAAAGGAACAAGAAAAAAAGAGCAAGAAGAAGAAGGAAGCACGTTCATTCAAATAAAATTGAGGTGAGCCTCCTCCAAAAAGTCAGATTGTCCACAAGTCTGTGTACATGAACCCGACCTGGGAACAAGGGACAAGTGGTAGAAATCTCGCTCTTCCAGATACAGGGACAGGTAACGAACGCGAAGATCACCTAGACCGGACTATTAACCCCCAAAAGTCCGGGGGAGATCGCAGTCGTCGCCATAAGGTGCGGTCGAGCGCTCCATCAAATGACGCTGCGTACCGCGAGTCTTCCCAATTCGAAGACGACAGAAACCGGCCTGAAGCTGTCGCGGCGTTAGGGGGGTAGGTTTATGGGAACAGTCGCGGCACAATGGCATGCAACTTTAAGTTCCCCTCCGCCATCTCGCACCATCGTTGTCAAGCGGCTGCCCTGATTCCTGCCATGTAGTCGATGTGAGGAAGTGCGAAACGGTGGTTTGGTCGTCCAGTCCTCGGGGACTCTTTGGCGCCCTCGCTCCTCGCAATTCTCACATGTCCAAAAATGGCTAAAATAAACAAGAGGAACCATTTCTTAGTAGCAGCTACGAAAATAAGAATGCTAACAACGGTTTGCACGCGTAAATACATAATGCACAGGCCATTAAAACAAAAACAAGCACCAAAACAAACATCTTATCTATTACTCATTTCCAACTTAACTCTACGTATATATAGCTAAGGTGCTAGATATTAGCGTAACCTCCACGCACACTTGCGACTCTCTGTAAACCTCAAACTTGCTTTTATTTTCCTCTATTATTTTTCATTGCTATCTACTCCTCGGGCCAAACAAAGGACACACGGGACAAAAACAACAAATGATATGCAGAAATGTGAGCAACAAAAAAGAAAAAATCATGGTTCGGATCCCACCTCAAACTGTAGGTCTATCAACCACTCAGGTCAACGTTTGTCTTCGACTTTACTCCCTACTGTCTATCCTTGCTTTTTCCTCTTCCTCCCTCTCCACCTCCAAAGCTCTTTCCCTCCAAGCCTACCAAGGATCCATTGGGAGTTTTTTTTTTAGTACAAATGGGAGTACTGGCTCCTCCTAGGAGGACCATGGAAGGGGGGCAATCTTTTCTTTCCACTGTCACTTTCGTGTCCTCTTCAATGAGCCCCTGCCACCGGTTCACACAAGGCCTCCCTTCTGTACCCTAACAAAACGGACAAAAGCTCTATCGAAAAAACGCAAGGTGTTACATTACACCACTTCAATTGGTGACACTACTCCCGCGCTCCAGGGACTACAAATCTATTCTGGATCAAGTAATTATTATGTATTGAATAAAGAAATTAAGATCGAGTTCCATAAGAAAAGTAATCCTATTAGTAGGGCTGGGGGGGGGGAGGGGCGGTAAACCACTTTAGGCAGGGATACGGATGGCGAGGTGAGGCGCGAAGTGGGGAGAAGGAGCTTACAGTTATCACGGTTGGCTAAGTGAAAGTTATTCACTTAAAAAAAATATACAACGGGGGCATCCCCGCCTAAAACTTTATGAGGGGTAGTGACTAAAACGTGGTAAAGTTAGAGGAAGGGAAAATGTGTCCAAGAAACATAGCTCGAGTAATTTAGAAAGGAGTTGAGTTAGGGCGCTCAGTTCTAGGGTTGTGCGCGGCACCCCCGGACTTGTCAACCCTATACGCAATCCTCCAGAACTTAGTTGCAGCACGGTTGTCCATCTTACACAAGGCACCCTTTTTTGGGGGTGTATGGGGTGCTCTCTCTCTCTTTGTAACAAGCAATTCCATGACTCTATGCCCACAGGTGGAGTTAGGCTATTTGTTGGCCGACAGGTGACTGCCCTCAGCAATCGCTGTCTTACTTCCGGAAAAGACGTTTCTCCCTTGTACAAAGAACTTGGATGTCCATTTCGGTGGGTTTCTCCCTTGTACAAAGAACTTGGATGTCCATTTCGGTGGGTTTTGCAGCTTTACTCATAATATTGGCAAACCTCTTTTGTGAGGGCTGCGCTGTAGCTCTCCCAAGGGTGCTGCATAAATCCAGGGTAAGACAACGGGGTCATTAGACAGGTGTCACATTTGGAAGGTTGAAGTGAGAAATAAAAAGCGACCAAAAAAAAGGAATTCCGTAGTTCTTTTAGCTGCCGTTGATCCCTGACAGAGGATGACGAAGCGTCTTCAGTAGTGTCCTCGACAGGAGTATGTCTAGTATGGGGGCTGTTTGATGGCTCACCCTCATTTCTACCCAATTTGGTGATTGATGAACGAGCTTACACTAATCTCCTCTGCTTTTCCTCTGTCTCAGCTCTTCATGGGACCCTTTCCCCCTATGCAGGTCAAAGCGTCGAGATCTTTCAACTTGGGTTAAGTAGGATAGACAAGTTAATATAAACCTTAGCTTCAAGGACACCCAAAACCATCCCGCAAACAACACATTCTCCAACTCTTTCAAGTTCTCTAAGGTGCAGAATCCCGGCCATATTTTCGGACGGTAACGGTCATCTCTTCTTCTCCCTAATTGTGGCTCCGAGACCCTTTCGTTTCGTGCGCATGTTTACACAGACTTTTCGTTCATACAGTGTATACTGAAGTGTAACGTTTTAATTATAGTCTAAATAATTCATTTTTATCCAAATAATTATTTTCATACAAAATGCTTTCGCAGTGCTAATAAGTGATTAGGTATTTGTGGATTGCAAGAATCTAATCAGCGTTTTAAATTAGTCGTACTCTTTATGCTATTGAAAACGATTACCAATCGTTACCTCTTTGTAGCCAGTTTCAATGAGTCATTCGTTATAGTTTTGATCGAGAGCGAGACTAGTCGCGGGCGAATCTACATCTCACTATGTCGTCGGTCGGTCGGTCCCAGTTTTGATTTTTCTGTTTTGTAATAACATTGTAACTATTCGGCCCATTCTAACGAAATTTGAAACCCTCATATTGTTTTACATTTTCTTTCGAATAATATAATTGTCAAGGTCTTTCCAAGGTCAGCTCGGGAATTATTTTGTTTTGGAAATTACATCATAATTATTCGGCCGATTCTAACGAAATTTGAAACCTTATATTGTTTCACATTCTCTTTCGAATAATATACATAATTGCCAAAGTTCTCCCAAGGTTAGCCCATAATTATTTCGTTTTGGTAATAACACCCTAGCTATTCGAAGGATTCAAACAAAATTTCAAACCCTTATGTTATTTTACATTCCATTTCGAAGGATAGAATTGCCAATGTCCTCCCAAGGTTAGTTATGGAATTATTGAATGTTTTGAAGGTCATTAGGTCATAAATCAGAATAAGTGAGAGCACGCGATTTTTTTGGTAGTTAGACCTTGTTGCATAGGCTTTTATCGGGACAAACGGCACATCACCAGTATTATTGTGGTTTAAATTTGAGGACAAAAATTGTACATAATCAATCAATATTATTTAATAATGATAAAACAACAATATTTATTTCGTGCTTCCCCAAGAGAAGGGTTGGAAAACCTGCCTCCTTCTTGGTTATTAAGCGGGGCCTTTTGAATTAATTGATTTTTTAGACCATATATTATTGCTTTCCTACAAAAATTACTGGCAACCAAGTCATTAAAAAGGCATTTATCTTTGAAATTTATAATTTTCTATTTATTAACTGATATATAGTCATATTAGTTAGTTCTATACAAAATAATGTACAACTTGTAATATATCTAATAAGATTTTCTGAACGTGGCCTACTTGTTTTCGGAGTCGAATCAAATAAAGCAAATGGAGTCTGAAATTCACCTATTGATGTTAAGTGAGGGTGTAGGTGGGGATGGCTGTGGGAGTGGGGGACGCGACACTATTCAAATCTTACTTACATGAAAATTAGAACCCACCCCAAGTTTCCCCCTAGCACCCCCCCCCCCCATGACTTAAGTTAACCCAAAAGAAGCTTCCAACCCAAACAAACATTTATGAGAGCCTTATTATCTTCAATCAATCAAAGTGAGGTAAATAAACTTCAAAAATTCTTCTTTCGAAGGTTTTTTTTTTTTAATTTTAATTTTTTGCGTTTCATCCTTAAAGATATAATGATGCCAAGGCATTGCGAGTCAGAAGCCCATATTTGAGGTTGCTCCGTCCTCCATTGAGAGTCGAAGTCAATTAATAATAATAAATAAATTAATAATAATAAATAAAGATAGTATGGAAAAGCCTCTTTTAAAAAAAAATTATCTTGTATTCTGTATGTTGTTGTTTTTGGCCTCATTCCGTGTAAATCAGTTTTAAAGGAGAAAAAGAAACGAAACCAATTACCCTTTTCATATTTCGGTCAAGCCGCCGCCCTCTGACGACGAGGCTTTCAAGGGCACCAATGATAATGACCTGAAAAATTATGGCGGCGCCCACGCCCATGCGGGTCACAACGTCAACCATTTCCGACCAAATATTCGGGTAGTTAGGGGCTACCAGCATCGTGGCCTCTTAAGCGATGAATTTATGACTCAATCAGAAAGAAGTATTTACTCGAAAATTGGGATTTTATTAGCTAATTCCAGACATGATTCGGGGTTCACCTCTCCCGGTTTACACTTACACAATATACGTACACCGAAGAATGGGGCGCGGGGAAGGGATCTACCGTCGTAGCTGGACAAGGAAAGGTTCGGATTAGTGGATTTCACTTGTTTCAGATATCTTATCACTAATGAACTTCGCTTTTATCTCTATCGCTCCGAGTGAGTTCCTTCCGATCAAGGGAATATGTAATTCGTGTTCATTACAAGATTAAACAAAGGAGCTTTTCTTTGATTAATAAGGGCGCAGCCAACCGCTTTGGTCATACCCCACTGCCAAATAGGATGACTATTGCCCTGACTGGCAGTCGCTAGATGGGCATCTTTAAGAAAAAAAATCCCTCTGCCTTAATAAAGTTCAGTGCCAATGGATATGTGGATAAATTGGGGTAGTTTCTCAATGACTGGGGGCATGCGATAAAAGAAGCTCTATTGTACATTAATTAGGCTATTCTCTAGCTCGATCAAGCATCATTTAATGGGTTTGTACTATTAAGGCCTTTGTTTCTGCGTATTTCACACGGTGCAGTGACGGCCTCCATCAACGGCCTCCTTATGGCACCGCGATGGCAGAATTCCTATTCTCTCATCATCGGAGGAAAACCCTTTTCAGATATGATTGAGCTTTTTAAAATCTGTTCTGGGGTGGATAAGTTGGATTTTAGCAAGTTATAGGACTGGGGGTCACCACTTAAAAAATAAAAAACAGAGGTGCAGGTTGGATGTTAGAAAATATTTTCTCACCAATAGAGTGGTAGATTACTGAAATAGTTTGCCATCTGAGACGGTAGACAGTCCAAACTTGAATGTATTCAAATGCAGATTAGATGATTTTATGGGGAGGGAGGGTTAACTTTAGGGGGTATTCTGGACTAATTCCTGTCGATGCAGTTTTTTATTATTGTATATTACGATTGATTTGATTTTGTCGAGTCTTGATGATGATGCCTTTTATTTTTGACACATTCCTGTGTATGGTTTGAATTGTATATTGTGGATGCATGATCTGACACAATCCTATGGATGCATTTTGTGGGTGGGTTTTGACAGATGCGGATGACCTTTGATAGGCCCTTGTGGCTTTTGTCATCCGTGAAATTATGTTATGTTACGTTGAGATTATTGTGGGAAATAGTCAGCTATAACCATTTTTGGGGTCAATTTTGTTTTCTCGACTCCACTCAAGTTTGGCTGTCAGCTAGGCAATGCATGGCTGAGGCAGACAGTCTGTTGGATGAAGTTATATACGTAGCTCTTAGAACCATATCCATTATAATAATAACAATAATAATCATAATAATAATAATTATTACTACTATTTCGGAACTTAAATGCACTAGTTTCTTAGTGTGTCAATTGCTGTATAACCTCGCCTTATGCAAAATTCCTTGCTCTTGCAAATATTGTAAGGCATCTTCATCATTGCTAATTTTTCTTGCAAGTTCGTATATTGTCGCCATTTTTTGTATAAAATTTAAGAATCGATTATGTAACTAAAGAATTAGATAGGGGTGAGAAAGTTGATGTGATCTACTTAGATTTCAGCAAAGCTTTTGATAAGGTTCCACATAGAAGACTAGTTCATAAATTAAAGCTGCATGGGATATGTGGGAAGATTATAAATTGGATAACTGAATGGCTGAAAAATAGGAAACAGAGAGTTGTACTGAATGGAGTGAGGTCAGAGTGGAGGAATGTTATTAGTGGCGTACCTCAGGGATCAGTTTTAGGCCCTTTATTATTTATAATCTATGTAAATGATCTTGGGCAAGGTGTAAATATCAAAGTGTCAATTTTTGCTGATGACACTAAATTGGCAGCTGTAGTCAAAGTGCAGGGTGACTTAAATAAGTTGTTAGCTTGGGCTCACAAGTGGCAGATGACTTTTAACCTTAATAAATGCAAAGTTATTAACATGGAGAGATAATAGGGAATTTAGCTATGAGATGGATGGATATTGGCTTAATTCAGTTGAAGATGAGAAGGACTTAGGAGTGGTAGTAGATAGGTCACTGAAATTTTTAAAGCAGTGTATTGAGGCAAAAAATAGAGCAAATAGGGTGCTAGGTTACATTAAAAGAAATGTTAGCTACAAGAGTAAGGAGGTCATACTTAAACTATACAACCCTTATGTCAGGCCACATTTAGATTACTGTATACAGGCATGGTCACCACATTTTAGACATGATATAAACTTATTAGAGTCAGTACAAAGGAGGGCAACAAAAATAATACCATCCCTGAAGCACCTTGAATATGAAGATAGACTGAGGGTATTAAATATGTTTTCATTTGAAAGGTGTGTGAGAGAAGATATGATTGAGCCTTTTAAAATCTTTTCTGGGATGGATAAATTGGATTTCAGCAAGTTATTTGAGTTAGAAGGTAGTAATAGAACTAGAGGCCACCACTTAAAGATCAAAAAACAGAGTGGTGGATTATTGGAATAGCTTGCCACCTGAGGCTGTAGACAGCCCAAACTTAGATGTTTTCAAGCGCAGATTGGATGATTATATGGGGGTGGAGGGTTAATTTCTTACTTTTTGGTATGTGGATATGTTTCTTGACTCATTCCTGTGGATGCAGTTCCTTTTTTTTGTATATTTTCGGGGACTTTGATTTTGTTTTTGACAGACTCCTATGGAGGCTTTAAATTATATATTGTAGATGCATGGTTGGACATTCCTATGGATTGTTAAATTGTATATTGTAGATGCATGATCTGACAAAATCCTATGGATGCATTATGTGGGTGGGATTTGATGGATACGGATGACCTTTGATAGGCCCTTGTGGCTTTTGTCATCCATTAAATTATGTTATGTTATATGTTATGTTAACAAAGCCACGTGGCTAAAGATCGGTGTAAACGAAGCTATGTGACTGAAAGTTGCAGTGTAGTCGAGAGAACTAAAACGACCCCAGTTGTTTAGTATTCCTCACCACGTGTGATGGATATCTTAAAATCCCTTAAACCCTTCCGAGAGAAGGTATAAAGACCTACTAATCTGCAGACAAAGTCGTTTTCTTTCTTGAACTCCATCATGAGGCTAGGGTGGTCCTATTGTTACTTAAACCGATATTTCCTGTAGTTTTACTGCGACCAACCCAACTGATGAAAAGGTGGCAAGATTTTTAATTACTCGATATACCCAAATCTTAATTTCGAATATCAGACCCGTTTCTTCTTTAAACTAATAAGTTAGGTTCGGTACCCCAATCGTGGGTCAAGTCAGAGTTAATACGTTTGTTTGTTTGTTTCTTTATATGTGCGTGAACCCATAGGGTCATAGGCGCACAAAGAGGTAATATTATCTATGGAAATCAACACTGTATCTAAATGCCTTTCCGGGTCTTATCGTTATCTCAATTTATGTTAATTCATAAACCTACTAATCTTGAAAGCAACTTAGACAAGAGCCATATTTACTAAAAAAAAAAGAAATATACCTCAATCTCTTATTTTTTATCTATGTTGAAAGAATGGCGATTATTTAGCCGAAGTTATATGATTAGTGAATTTAAAGCCGACAAAGGACTAATAAGTCTATTTAAGGTCATCCCATTTAGTCAATGTACGTGCTCTTTCTACATTGCGATGATGAGATACACGTCTGTTTCCCTTTGAGGAAAAAAGTACTACGTAATTTAAGACAGCGAAAATCGTCTTCGCCCAACGCTTCGTGTTTGTCTGTAGAATTGGAAACTTCTACTATATGTATTATCATTTGCTGTGTTACTTCGTCTTAAAGACACTCCAATAGATATGATAATGTTTTGTTCTTCTTTATATTGTAAAAAGATTCGGGGATCGTATTAGGTTACTCCCTAAAGTTAATATGAATTAACTTCCAATGATAAAAGATTATCAGTTTTCTTCCCGATCATGAAATGACTCGAGTTGTTGCCAGTCTCTTTTGCTAAGGAATAAAAATAAAAAGACAGCCACTTTTCAATAATTTATCCTGTCACTACTTCATTCTAATTTATATTTATAACAATGGGAGTGAAGAGAGGACGGGGATATATTTTATTTCGTGAAAAGAATTGTTGGTCCTTCAGCAACCGTTCCATATTCATTATCCCGCCCCCAATATGGCTGAGCTCAATTTGTATTTGAGCCGCCTTAGTCTATATCTTCTCCATACGTCACTGGTCATCAACGGGATATTTTATACCAATAAATAAGCGTTTTTTAACGAAATTATATATGCATTTAATTGAGAATGAACTTAATAACTTTAGCTGCAGCTTAGGAGAAGATGTTCATCATATTTCTGGTTAGACATCTATTCTATCAGGGTTGTAATTGAAATTGATAAATCCAGGTAGCCAAAGGAAAACAAAGTAACTAATTTATTGTCCTTTTGGGCTTGCAAGTGAACAGCGAACATATTTACAAATTTTGGAATTCAGTTGGTATCACTTTTGGGTGTAATAACACACGAGGCTACGTCTGTTAATAGTAAAATGCAATGGGCTATTATTACTAGACGTATTTATATTTCAAAATAATATTTAATTTGCAAGATCATTTCATATCTAGGGTGAGAAAAAGCTCAGTGCACAAAATGTGACCAAGTGGAAAGAGAATCGAAATACATACATATATAAGAAGGGCCTTATGAAGCAAAGGTGATAATAAAATAGCGGATAAAAGAATGTTCAAACGTCATCCTTTGAACCAATAGTTAAACATACAAATATAAAATTCTGTTTTATCGCAAAAAATGTTAAAAATTAGAGGAGAAAAATATTAGTTCCATTGTTCAAATTAGTCGAGCGTCCTGAACTGGATTGTTTACCTCAATTAGAATCTCCTTATTTGGAAAAGGATATTGATACAATGGGAAGAGACAAGCGAATGGCGACAAAGCTCATTCTGGAGCAAATGATAGAAATCTTCAAGATGCTGAATGGTTATGATAAATAAACTTTAATTTACTATTTGTACGCGCTGCAAAAAGCATAACAACCATTGATCAAAAATTGAAATTAAAGCATTATCAGACTAATATCTCGATCAAATTTTCCACCATTAAAATCTTTTCAACTTGGAGCGCTCTTCCCGCTAGTTTAAAAATACGTTAAAATCTTTGTCGAGTTTTCATTCTCGAGCTTGAGGTACTGTTTTGTCTGATGTTGTGGGGTCTCTGTAATGTTTGGGGTTCTCTTCGTGGCTTGGGCGTATGAGGTGCTGGCTTTCTTTTGGTCTACCAGCTTTTTCTGCCTCACAATTTCTTTTCTTTGGGGGCAGGACATCGCCATCGCCCCATGGTTAAGGCCGCAGTTTGGGCATTTCTCTTTTGTCGCCTTGCACTCCCTCCATCCATGGCCTGATCCACTGCATCTGGAGCAAGTACTGTTCGTCTCCTTGCAGTCCTTCGTAGTGTGGTGCTCCAACTTGTAGCAGCGGAAGCAGATTTGGATGGGAGTAAATTCCTCCCTTTCCATCTGGTCCGCGCTGATTTTGGCGTTGAACACCAATAGGCCTCTCTCTTTTGCCTTCTGAGCCATCTGCGTGTCTGCAAAGATTACTTTGAAGACATGCTGGTGGTCGGTGTTGTCCCGTTTGTTACGGAACTTTACCACTTCCACCACGCTGGCCCATGTTTGATTCCTCTGGATCTCCTCCTTTATCTCCAGGCTGGAGTGTTGGCCTATCCAGGGGTCTAGTTGCCGGCACACGATGCTTCGGTGCGCCTGAATCTGGGGGGGAGTGCTAGGCTAGAGGCCTATTTCCTCCAAAACTTTTCGACCTTCCTCCTTGGTCAGGGTCTCCACGTCTGCCTCTCTTTCGCAGACAGCGGAGTAGCCGACGGGGGTGTCAATTAGTCTCGGGATGGCTACATTGAGCTTCCCGAAAATCTGAGAGAACACCGTTCCTCGGTCTGGCTTCGTCTGCCCAGCAATTGTCTTCAATGGGACTCTGGTGGCTGGGTGGGAAGCCATTGTTGGACTTGCACTTGCAGCCCCTCGCTGGGGGGTGCAAGTCTTCTTCACAAGTGCCTCTTGATGGGTGGCACTGAAGGACTTCTTATGTGTGTATGTGTGTGTGTGTGTGTGTGTGTATTTTTCGGTTTTAAAAATTTTTACGTTTTACTTCTTATGTTGATTTCAGGTTTTTCCTTGGGGACGAAAAGAGGCCCCCCCCACGTTCGCCGGTCGCCTGGATGGAAATGAAAATTGCCTTTTAGGTGAAGGATGATGATGAATGAGATGAGTCCGGGTGGGATCCTCTCAGGGGTGTGATTGTATGGCGGACTTATTGACAACGCCGCCCCCCCGAGGGTTTTAAATCGCGACTGCTCCCCAACATAGCATAGAGACGGTTTTCACCCTCTATGATCCTGGGAGGGGCCTCCGCCGTATTTAGGCACCGAAGGTTGCAGTCCGTCCCTTGTCCGGAATGTTTCTGACATTGTTCTCTACTGTGGGCTACTCCTCAAACCAGCTTCCTCCAATGCCCCCAATTATGGCCAAGCAACTGCCTGACATAGTTGGGACGAAACATGAATGGCAATTTCACTTCACATCTGACGGCGGTTCACGCGGGGAGGAGGGCCGAGGACTTAAGCAGTCATCCGCTTAAGTTGGGCCGCTGAAAATAAAGGGGGTGATGATGGTTAGTGAGTGAATGATGATGGGGTTGGACGTGACACGAGGATATTAACGTTTTTTGGAATATTTGGTCCTAAAAATAGGAACCAAATTTTTCGGAGGCGTAGGCAAAAATTGCCTAAAAATTTTCCTCCTTTACCAGTTGGTAAGATGCCTGATACGAGGTACTTTCTGCCAAGAATTCCGAGCTAGCGTTGGTCCGCTAACGTCGCGGTACCAAGGTCGATCCTCGCAAGAGCGGACACAAACGTCAGCGGACGTAAAGGTCTGGTTACCGATTGGTGGACGCGCTGTGCTCTACCCTGTATTCGGGTCGGTAGATCTTACACTTCAGACCACACACATCCACAATTACAACACTGCTTTATTTCCTCTCCCGTCTTCTCAGAAGAACACGCACACAATCTCTGCTCCAAAGAATCCTGTCGATGAGTATCTATATCCACATACCTCTGATAAGGGCGAGATGGTTCCATCTGAACGCTGTTCAAACCATAATACTTTCTGGCAGCTCTTTCCTGGTGCCCTCGGGCTCACCAGCCATACTGACCTTTATGTATATTTCATTATCCGATCGGGATCTGCATGGATAAAAGCAGGTATACGACTAACTAAAGAGCAAATCTAAGGGTATTTGCTCCTCTTCATCAAATAATTCTATAAAACTCTTCCAGGATTAGGGCATAGAAGCATTTAATTATATCCTAAGACCATATTTAGTGTCCCTCTATTAACTTGTAAAGTAAAATATACTAAAAAGATCTCTAGTTCTAAAAAATGGTTATTATGAACTAGTGTCACCTGTTTAAAGACTAAAAAATGGTTACTAAGAACTAGTGTCACCTGTTTAAAGGTTAAAGAATGGTTATTAAGAACTAGTGTCACCTGTTTAAAGGCTAAAAAATGGTTATTAAGAACTAGTGTCACCTGTTTAAAGGCTAAAAATGGTTATTAAGAACTAGTGTCACCTGTTTAAAGGCTAAAGAATGGTTATTAAGAACTAGTGTCACCTGTGTAAAGGCTAAAAAATGGTTATTAAGAACTAGTGTCACCCGTTTAAAGGCTAAAAAATGGTTATTAAGAACTAGTGTCACCTGTTTAAAGGCTAAAGAATGGTTATTAAGAACTAGTGTCACCTGTTTAAAGGCTAAAAAATGGTTACTAAGAACTAGTGTCACCTGTTTAAAGGCTAAAAAATGGTTATTAAGAACTAGTATCACCCGTTTAAAGGCTAAAAAATGGTTATTAAGAACTAGTGTCACCTGTTTAAAGGCTAAAAAATGGTTATTAAGAACTAGTGTCACCCGTTTAAAGGCTAAAAAATGGTTATTAAGAACTAGTGTCACCCGTTTAAAGGCTCGGTGTCTGCTGATTTCAACTTTCAAGACAACCCAAATAAAGGTTTTTTTTTGTGTGTGAATTCCTTGAAAGAATACACTTATTTGTCAAACCACATTTTGAGGTTCATTTTC
The DNA here is from genome assembly GCA_963969495.1 of Ceratothoa steindachneri. Taxonomy (NCBI): domain Eukaryota; kingdom Metazoa; phylum Arthropoda; class Malacostraca; order Isopoda; family Cymothoidae; genus Ceratothoa; species Ceratothoa steindachneri. The sequence continues at coordinate 137,267,190 of OZ018332.1, read as the reverse complement.
GCACCCCAACATCTCATGAAGCACCAAATACTACACATGATTTAGTTCAAAAGTTAAATTGTCTCCACAACTCGGTACAAAAACCATTTGAATGGCCATTAAATTCTTAATGTGGCCTTTTTCGAATGAGCATAAATGGTCTTTGCTGGTGCTGATATTACCTAATTTATTCCTGTAGTTCCGATTTGTAAAATTGAGTCGCA